>JAJTUO010000147.1:0-63840 GCA_021399455.1 Flagelloscypha sp. PMI_526
CCTCCTCCTGTCCTCACAGGTACCTTCCTTCCCTCCGATATCATCCGCTGCTCCGGTGAAAAAGACTATGAATGGGAATTCCTTCCCTCAGAGTCCCTGATGGTATTAGTTTACGCAATTTTGGCATCCAAGTTGTACGTCTTTTTCGTTATCCCATAGTAACGAGTTCATTCTTTTTCTCAACCTCGTGACCAGCCGATCTACTCCACTCTTTCAGATATTGTCATCTATTCTCCAAATGGTGTTACTCCGAATGCAGAGAAGCTTGCTCGTCGCATCGAGGTTGCACAGAGGAAACAGCGAACGGAAAGGGCCAAGCGCCTTGGTCTTGATCTCACCAGTCCTCATTCTGGAATGTATGATGGAGTGGTCAACGATATGGACGTTGGTCCGTCTCCTTCAGCCTTGCACGACGACGAGCTCTTGCAGTACAGAACATTCATCCTTGATGG
The DNA here is from genome assembly GCA_021399455.1 of Flagelloscypha sp. PMI_526. Classification (NCBI taxonomy): domain Eukaryota; kingdom Fungi; phylum Basidiomycota; class Agaricomycetes; order Agaricales; family Niaceae; genus Flagelloscypha; species Flagelloscypha sp. PMI_526. The sequence continues at coordinate 453 of JAJTUO010000147.1, forward strand.
TTCTGCTTCCTCCGTTCGCTCTGAAATCCCCTCATCTTGTCATCCAAATGCGTTCTGGTCAGGGCGTCGGCGCTTCGACGTCTGCGAGCGCTCCCGACACAGATTCCGACCTTGTCGAGACCCAGAGAAGAGAAGAACATGACCACGGCAACACTGTTGATTTTGCAGTCCGAGAAAGGGAAGAAATGAGAGACCTAACTCGAGCTAGCGAAATCCTCAGCATAGTTGCATCAGATGATCCAACAGAGGCGTCCGTCTCTAGCACGACATCAGTTTCGCGGACTATGGCATTTGCTCTTGCTGCACCGCCTTCGTCCGTACCTCCGTCTGCGGCGTCTCTTCCCTTTACTATTACCAACCAGTACTCTAAGACCACCACCAACACACATTGGCAGCCAAATGCAGGCCAGGTTTTCTTGGGGAACACAAGTGATGTTCCCATGCCTTCTTCAATTGCTCCTCCACCAACGCGAAATTCGTCTACTCCGAACACATACGTTGTTCCTTTTATTGACGAAACCCATCCTCTTCCAGAAGGTTCGCCCCTCAGCCCATATCCAGATAATCTCCCAGGCGATGGTCTAGGCTACGATATTTGCATCGAATGCCATGAAGGTGTGGCCAACTTCCCAACTCCTGCACAGATGCGAGCTGCCGAAGAACATCTTGGACGCTTAGAAGCTATGTGGGTGGATCATTGTGTTGCTGGCCGAGAACGTGAATATGGGGCCAAGTCGGAGGATAAGGGTGATGGGGATGGATTTTGGACGGTCCCTCCTCGTCCTCCGCCGAACGCGGACAACGTTATCCACATTCCTTTCCCTAGCTCCCCGCCTAGTACCGTTGCTGGATGCAAGAGTATGATTGATGTGTTAAGGTGGATTGAAAGATGGCTGAGGCCAGTTAAGTCTGTTCGGATTCCTCTCCCAGAACCGGACAACAGCGAAGAGGATATCGTTGTCGGACCTTCAGATCCTGCTTCGTCGCCTGGACACGCAAGGAGATGGAGTGCTGTGTCGTCCTTATTCCCCTCTTTCATCAATGGGACCCCACAACAGGCATCGAGAGCGAGATCGTTCACTTCTCCCGACCCACCACCAGTTGGTTTACAGCACAATAGACCTTCTCCCTCCCACCATCCACGCTTCTCCTCGCCCACGCGTCCTATCAAATTACTACTATACTCTTCAGATGGCTATACAGAGAGCTCCATCCCTGCATTAACCCTGCTGATGTGTGCCAAGAAGCTCTCTTTGCCAGAAGCGTACTTGGAGTTGCAAGTCGAGAAGCGAAGAAGCTTCTTTGTATTTGGAAGTGAAGTCAGTGGATTAAGAGGCTTAGAGTCGCTCATCAAAAATGGAGAGCAACAACAGCAACGTCAGGCCCCCATTCGTGCTACAGGGATGGGCCGACCTGCTGCTAAGAGCATTTCGTTTGCTCAGCCTGTCCCTACGCCTCCAAAGACAGCACCCCCAATCGAGGATCCTGCCAATAGTCCCACGCCTACTATATCGGAGGTGACAACTCCCGTGCCAACACCGACACCATATAGAAGACCTAGAGCTACCACGAGTCCGGCCACGATGTTTGGAATGAATCATCAGGCTTGGTTTGACGATCCGAGGTTCGATGGGAGTTTTCCGAGTCGGATATTGCCATTTTTATACCTTGGGAACTTGTGAGTAGCTTCTCTTCCTCTCCATTTCCTTGCATAAAATCGCTGACATTCTCCTTTTTCTTTAATCTTAGAAACCATGCATCCAACGTTTACATGCTTCACGCCCTTGGCATCACTCATGTTGTCTCTGTCGGCGAATCAGCCTTAGCCCCGCCAGCAAATTACCTGCATTCTGCCAATTACAACATGATGTCTTCTTCGTCCTCTGTGCCCACATCTTCTGGATTTCCGCATCACCTCGCTAACCAAGCGAGTTTATATTTAGAGGAGAAGGAGGGGAGAATCAAGGTACTGGATATCAAGGGTGTGAGTGACGACGGGATCGATACCTTGGAACCTCAGCTTGAGCCGATTTGTGAATGGATTGATGAGGCGAGGAGAAGCGGTGGACAGGTACTTGTCCATTGTAGAGTTGGTGTGTCGCGGAGTGCGACCGTGGTTGTAAGCCTCATTTACTTTTCTCGTTTTTCACGTTAATTTTTTCTTTCTTTCTTTTAGATTGCCTATGTGATGAAGCACTTGAACCTTCCTCTCGTAGACTCGTACCTTGTTGTTCGATCTCGACGTCTTTCTGTTCTTATTCAACCCAATATGCGATTGTTGTATAATCTCTGTGGATGGGAGATTCGACTCGCAAAAGCAAGAGCGAAAGGAGATGAAGAATTATTGAAGAAAGAGCTCGGAAGAGCTCTTTGTTGGCCTTATCTCGCGAAGGAGGTTTATTCGTTGAACGAGAAATACTTGCATTGAGAGCACGGCAGTCGCCATGTTCTCTTTTGCTCTTGTCACCTTCATACACACATCCACACATTGTCCGTGTTCGTCCTTTCTGTACCATATATATCCTATTCTTCCACTACTTGCCACGTTCACGGACTCTCCGCCTCCACGTTTCTCTTTTCACCTCCCGCTTTTTTGCTGTGTGTATTCTTGTTCATCATCACCTTCCTCCTGTATCACTACATACATACACGAATCGTGTACAGTATTTATATATTACTATTTTTTTTTCTTAAAGGAGTTGCAGGATTTTGAAGCAGACGGGAAGCCGGCGGACGACAGGAGGAAAGTGCCAAGAAATGGGAGCCGAGACTCGGTCACTGCTCAGCGGCGGCTATCGCCCACAAAATGCGCTGAGGGAATAATTAATGGCTTGTTTTAATTTTGTGCCCACTGATCACTATGGTTAAGCGGTTCAATTGACTGTCCAATACTGAGCAAGCGTACGACTTGGAAAAGAGGAAGTGAAATGGAAATTGAGGATAACGGAAGCTATTACATGGCATTACCTTGCCTCTGTACTTGATCATGCTCTGGAGCCATCTGGGTAATACACAGGAATCTCAATATCATCTATCATATGTTTTTTACCATCCCACTTTCCACCCAACAATTTTCTTTCTTTTGCCCAACGAGCAATGTTGTCGAACTTGACACACTGGTGCGCGGTTGTATCTTGCGGGGCTGTCCTCTGAATATCTTCGTCCCACTGCCAGACAATCACTCCCAGATCCGGATTACACATAAGTGTTTTCCTGAGCGAATCTATGCAGTGGCTGAGGTGAATGGCGTGGCTCGGATCTGACATGTTCCACTTGTGGTAATAGTCATCGTACAAAGCTTGACGGAGGGCGTTCTAATGCTCACGCTGAGTCAGTCAGTCCTTATGCCGACAAAATCCCATTCTCACCAAACAATGCAGATCGTGAAAGACATGAAGACTAACAATATAATGGTCTTCATCTCCAGGTATGGCAGAAGTCTTATTGGGTAGAAGTGCTGCTTCGTCCTTTTGAATCCTGGAGATGCCACCTGTACATCGCCATTATGAAGTTTACAGCCAAGCTCTCTCTATCATTGCTTGCTCACCATTATAAAGATCAGACCACGCTTGGTCCACGCTGTCCGATGTGCCCTGGTACTTCGAAGTGTCGTTGTGGAAACCGGTGTGGAACACATTTACTTCGTATTCGACAACACTTCTCGCTGGGGCTATAGTGCAAGGTGAGCGAAAAAAATTTAAAATGTCACAATAACTTACAGTAAATTAGGGACTCAGGAAGAATTCGAATTCCATTGGAATAAAGCTTGAAGGAGCCCAGGATCACAATAAGCAGAGCTGTTTGGACTAGGCATGCGGCTTTCCAATATTTACTATAAGATTGTGTTGCTGACTGTGGCCATGTAGTATCCTGGTCATCCTCCTCCTCCTTGTCGAGAAGCGGCGTGTAAAGAGGTCCAGGAGCAGACGACATCGTTGCACAGGGCAGGGCAGGAACCGAACTGATTAGCTCCGCAGATTACTTATGCTCTTTCACGGATTGTTTCTAGACGGAACAGTCTGAGCGCTCACAGTCGGCCCATGGTAGTTTGTGATGTTTGAGACATTAAAAACTCACCGGGTCTCCCATGCTCACCGGATGCCATCTCGCCAGGTTCGCCATAGTCGAAGACTCTGAAGGGTCGGCAAAACGACATATGGACTAAATGAGGCGATTGTAAGTCGTGATTTTTCTTATTTAGGATCTCAAACATCACTCTTTCCGTTGAGCATCTCGGTGCTAGGTCTCATGAAAGACCATTTTCTTACTACAACGTTTTGAGCCATAGAATGCCTCCGACTCGCAATGGTATAAAAACGAGAGTCGAGTTCTCTCATCTTCTCCAGAGACTGAAGACCTCTTCGATTTCATTCATCCCCTGAAAAATGAAGTTTAGCCCAGCTTTCCTTTCCTTGCTTTTCCTTGCTGTGTCTGCCGCTCCTACGGCCAAGGTAGCCCGAGAGGACGCGAATGTGTAAGTGTATTGTTTATACAGCGCTGTTGAAACTCAACGTCGTCGATTATTTAGTGATGCTCTCTACAGTCTCACTCCTGAGGGATGGAGGGGTGACCTTGCTGCTGCTCCCGAGTCCTCACGCAGGGAAGAAGCTAGGGAAGTCGAAGTGTAAGAATTTCTTCATAATCCCACCAAATTCATGATTTATAATAACCTGTATAGCGATTCTGTCTTTTTTGTTGAGAATGAGTCCTGGAACCCCGCGAATGATCGTCGCGAGCTCACAGTGTAAGCAGCTCCTTCTGTTTTTTTGAGGATGCCCATTGACCCGTAGATATGCAGCGATGCTGGCTTTCTTGTCACCACTCCTGAGCACTGGACCAGTGCTGATGCTCGTCGCGAGCTTACAGTGTAAGCAGTCCCTTCTATCTTGGAGATTATCCACTGACCCCGCGGATATGTAGCGATGCTGGCTTCTTTGTTGAGAATGAGTCCTGGAACCCCGCGAATGATCGTCGCGAGCTGACAGTGTAAGCAGCCCCCCTTCTATCTTGGAAGTTATCCACTAAACCGCGGATACACAGCGATGCTGGGTTTCTTGTCACCACTCCTGAGCACTGGGCCGGTGCTGATGCTTAGAAATTTTGAAATTGCAACGTCATAACGTTACTAGCCCTGGTTAAGCCACCATGACCATTGTCTCTGGCGTAGTACTCTGTACATTAGTACTTCAAGTCAACTTTCCAAGCGTAAAAGCTCCGTGTGAATAACAAAGCTTTAAGTTCTCTGGCTGTGCCCTCCACGAAACGGCTAGGATGGAAAGCTCTCGTAAAAGTATTCCAGGTGATGCATTGATGAAGAGTATTTTCATTCCTGGGTCCAATTAGATAGCAACTTACTATCTTTAGGGGTTAACATGTTGTTCCGCCTGTCTGCCCCCTGACGTCCACAAAGGATCCAAATCAGGTGTAAGTAATTTGTAGAATAGTAAACACGCACATTGCGCTGGGGTTCGTCTAGCCGAGGTTAAACCGATGGGTATAGAATGACTAAAAACCGGAAAGAGATCTAATTGCCAGACACATTGGAAGGTCCTACATCGTACAAATGGTTCTAACCTCGACCATCGGCACTTGCTGCTCCTCTCTGTAACCTTGATCTTTTCTTTTTCTTTCCCTTCGACACATCTTGGTTTTCACCATCCAGTGTACTGTCCTGCCACGCCTTGATCATCTTCTCTCCAGCAATAGGATCAATCTCAATTCCGTCTCTTGAGATTTTAACTTCTCGATTGTCGTTCCACATATTCCGAATATGCTTGGTCTTAGAAAAGGGAATTGATTTAGTTTCGATCCATGTAATAGGGAAAGCTCGTTGGGGTAAGAGGAGCAGTCTTCGGCCCAACACCGAACCGACTCTGGGAGGAGTTCGAGATGTCTCTTGAGGTATCTCCGCTAGTTCCTTCCGTGAGCGAGGGAGGCCGAAGTAGGAACTCATCGGAATTGTCTCCAGAATGAGGGAAGGATTGAGACTCGACGATTGCTTCCTTCTCGTCTGTGTCCAGAGGAAGACTGATGAATGAGAAAGGAGAATCTGGCGGAGGTGCAGGTGAGATCTCGAAGTATGACGGGCCCAGGATAGGTGGAGCCGAACGGTAAGGTCCCGGCCGAAATGCGTCGCGAGCTGTGGGCGAGTCTTCGACGATAGGACGTGGAGAGGTCGTAATTCTAGGAGGATTAAGGCGCTCGTCTGATTGGTTGTCGGGTGTGTTGGAAACTTCGGGACTACCTGGCCACACTCTTCCAGCCATCTTCGCATATCCAAACCAGGCGCCGCTCTTGTTTTCACTAAAGAAGAGGTAGACTTCTTTGGCTGTTCGGAAAGCACGGTCTAGCTCAACTTCGTTGTGTACCTGTGTTGACCATGTTTCATCTCGGATAGCATCTTCTAAAGATGAGCGAGACCGAGACTTGAGGACGAAATAGCGGCATGGGAAATATTTGGCAAGGAAGGACGAATGAGTGTGGTCTGGCTGAGATGGCGATCGAGTTATAGGTGCCATCTCTTGACTGGTTGGATCACCTTCGACGCTAGGTGGGGAAGAGAGGTTGTCATGAGGGTTCGAAGTTTTCCCTGCGGCTTGCTTCTGTACCTTAACCCAGGTGCGATGATTGCCTGCTGTCCTCTGCCCAACTACGCCAGCTCGTTCCTGCTCCTCAAGACTTCTCTCTCGACATACAAGATGCTGGGATGTGGTATCTCCATCCCGAAATTGCATGTCATTGAATTTGTCACGGCACTCCTCTAATGCCTCCTTCGACGACAAATTGAGGAACGCGCAGTTCGAACGCGAGATTAAGAAGGAGGATACAATGTTTCCTGGAGACGGCTCGTGGGTTTTGAGAAACCGGTCCAATTCAGAAGATGTGACGCGATTCGGAAGGTTGCCCATCCATAACACCCATGGTGTCCGAACGGGAGCGGAAGTATAGTTGTCTTTGTCGGTAGTCAGTTGGTTCTCAGCTGTGACATCCACATCACTTGGTTGAAAATAAGAGAGCCAAGCTCCGGAATATGTTTCTGGACTGATGTACTCTTGCGCCATTGAATAGGGATGAGGTGGATAGTAGATTTGTGATGGACCTGGGCTCGGGGCGAATGGCTGGGGCCATTGATGTGAAGCAGATCCAAAATTCGAATGTCTAGAAGGAATTATTATTCGACCAGAACCACAGGAAAGTAAGAGGCTGGAGGAACGTACCGGATTGGAAGAGAATAGGGCGAACGATGGTCAGACTCGCTGGTCATCCTATCATCAGGAACGTTTTAAGAATCAAGGGAATTTTCAAAGACGGTTCGTGGTGGTGGCACGAAGACAGAAAGAGGGTTCGTTTGAGGCGGCAGAGGTGATTAAAGGAATGATGTCATTTGTCCTTTCCTCTGCGATCAACGTTGTCCAAACGTTTGGGCAAAGTTTGTGTCGGCCAGGGTAAGACAGACCACCCCACTTTCTCTAAATTTTGGTCCTTCTTGTAATAAGTGGGAGAAGGGTCACGTGCAAGTCAGCCTAAGCAATTCGATGAACCTAGAAAATTCTTTCATGGTGGTCAGAAGACAGGCTGTTTGGTGCTGCTGCCACGAACTTGCTCTCGTCAATACTTTCGGATGATGCTCAGCTTCATTGAGAGTAGCCGGCATACGTCTCTGAGGTTCAAGCTAACTGCTAGCTCTCGAAACTTAAGCTATCGTTCTCTTGTTTGGACTTCATGAAAAACCAGGAAGTGAGCAACGAGAATAACTTTTTTCTACCAAGAATAGATACTATGAGGAGAACAGGCATATAATTGCGCAACTTCAGAAAGAATGAGTACAAATTGCACATTTGGCACACTGCCGTGGCGGTGCGATGGGTTCATGGAACAATGTTGAGAAGGGGAGAGGGTGGCATTGAAAATAGGCAAAAAAACAAGGAATACAACTGAAGCAATACATCTTCCCATTAAACATGGCAATTTCAGAAATCTGGTGGACCGGATTCGACCAGCCACGACCCAGGTTTAAGAAGATGAAATACAGTGAGCCGGTCTACAGGGTTTAAGTGGAGGCATTGTTGAATGAGCGCGAAGGCACCATCCATATCATGTTGAGCTACACCAGCTCGACCAGCCTGATGATAAAACCTTGCCCGAAGGTAATCCTCTGGCATCTTGGGATTTCGGTAGAAACCACCTAGGAGTGAAAATGTCAAACGAATGACGAGAAATTTAGAGATGGACTCCTACCAGTCTCCATGTCTAGATAAACGGCAGCATCTTTGTATGTCTTAAGTAATTCTGGAGAGAACCTCTCCCCAGTATTTTTTAACATTTGAAGAATGTGGAAATGGTCCGGCGGAATAGTGGGATGCTGCCGCGAGAAGAGCGGTGCAGCGCACAGTAATTCATAAGCCTAGAAAATGGGTACCATGGTTCCAGAACGACAGAAATATGCACATACGAAACACCCAAGAGCCCAAAGATCAACAGAAGTATCCCAAGGGCCAAGCATAATGGTTTCCGGGGCACGATAAAGTTCAGGACTAATAAAAGGCGTGGTCTGTGCTTTCATATACTGGGCTTAGCGAAATCGGACCAAGACGCGACTAATATGACTAGGAAATAAGTCACCATGACCAAGATCTCCTAAAACATAAGTTGCTCTCATTGCCTGCTCCAGATTAGGAATGGCGAGGGGCTGAGACTTTGCTGACTGAACTTCCACATCGAGACTTGGTTCAGGAGGGTTCAAGCTGAATGGATCTGTTTGCAGAGCCGTTTGAATGAGTTCACGAGTCTCTGAGGATGGAAGTCTGCAAAATATGTTTCCTGCTTTCAAATCTTCAATAGCAAAATATATGAACCCGAAACGATAGAATGGATAAAAGAACATACCAGTGTGAGCGCATTTTACGGCATGCATTTGCGCAAGACCATGGACAACATCGCGGAGAATCTTCTTTACAAGGGAGGTGGGCATTATTCTGTTAGGGAGTTGCGCCCAGATGCGTTCGACGTCCGAGATGCCAACTTCTAGCACGAGACATAGATGGGTTAAATCTTCTCCAGGTTGAGAAACATTGTCATGATGGTGGAAATGAGAGAGAAATTGGATGCAATACGGGGTGGGATGTCCGCAGTTCCGGATGAACGATGTTACGGAGGAGGTGAATTCCATTTCCTGAAGAATGCCACGCGCGTCCAACGCGGTCGCACTTGAAGACAGTACTTTCAAAGCTACGTATTGGTCATTCCTTCATGAAACAAAGAGTTAATATCTGAGATTCCCAAAGAGACATGTCGCATACTGATGGTCTTTTGCTAACCAAACACTGGCCTGAAGACAAAGTTAGTGTGAACAAAGCGGCTCAGCACACACTCACGTAGCCGCCCCAACCCAACTTTCTAACAATCTCGAAGTTGTTGTTGGGTCCGAGGCGTTGACCGAATCGGAGGTGAGCGTAGCCATATCCCATTTCGGTGGTCAGGCCAAGAGGCTCTTCCACGAACGACAGTTCAAGAGTTGAAGACGCCACAGACGAGAGACGCGATCGCATGGATGGCACCGATTGCCGAGGCCATATACGGGGGATGAATCGAACAAAAGACATGGTGGTTACTGTGGAATGAAGATAGCAAAAGCTAGGGCAAACGGTTAGCTGACGGCCTCTCTTCGTTACTGCAAGACGACATCGAAAGCTCCTATAGGCACATTACGCACAATTGGATCTTTTTTCTAACATACGATATGCTTATGATAAAGTCAGCAAAGTATGAATCGTCAAAAATACGCGAAAACTCACCTAAGCGTCCAACTGAACTCCAAGAGCCTCGTTTGGATGTAGATGCCCCCCAATTAAAGCTGGTAAAATCTGTGTCTTTGTCTATCAGCTGCAGCCGAGCACGATATCTTTCTAAGAAAGAGATTTTAAGAACGAATGATTCGTTGAGCTGAGCAAACGAGCTTGCTGCTGAGGGCCGGATGGTGCTTTTGCGAAAAGAGAAAATCCGAGGAATATATCAAAGAAATGGTAGCGTTTCCCGTTCTAGTCGAAAAAAAAAGGACTAGTCAGTGGGAGTATGCAGGATTCGTCATGTGAGTGAAAAGCAAGCGATGAATTCAAAGTGACTAGGCCCCTATTGAGAGCTTCGTTTAGCTGTGTGACTGTATAACGCGCACATGCTGAGTCGATAGTATATCTTGGGTAACTCTAATAAAAAAATTACCTCCCCTCTTGGAGATATGGTTCACCTCGCTGGTAGCTGCAGCTCTTCTAGACGCAAGGGCTGCATGAAGGGACTCAGGTCAGAAACTGATGTCCAGGAGCACGCAAGACATGGAATTTGTCTTACGCGCCCTTCTAAATACAATCATTTAAAATCTGATTCTTCCTACGAATCATCGACGAAAAGGTGCAATTTAGGAAACAGCAGCCGGCTGTCGGGTGGGCCATCCGACACATATTCAACTCGGATAGCAATTATAAATATGAGGCTGATGGCGTCCAGCATCGAAAGAGTAAACCCAATACACCTAGCCACGAAAAGATTGGACTGCTGTGAGGTCGCTGGGATAACGTTGCTCATAAGAAAGTCCTGCCTGACATGACAGCCACGAGCAACTTGAACCAAACGCTCACCATCCCATTTCCACTCATCGACCACTCCGCTCTCACACTCAAAAGCTTTTCTGTTCAACAATAAATCCTTGTAAATTATTCTGCTCTATAATGCCCATTCTTAGTGGAAGGGAGTTATTCTTCGTCTCCGGTCAAACCTTTTCGTCTTGCTGTGATAGTCTCACTGGTCACCACCGAACTTCTCTTAAGACTCGACACATTGTGGAACTGTTCATCATTGCTTTAAAGTTGTGTAGATTCAATGCTAACATGCGTCTCGCTTTCAGTGACACAATATCTAACTTGAATGGCGCAAGTGGTGAGCTGGAACTTTGTCACATTTAAAAACTCACCACTCAAGGATAAATCAGTCTCTCTGGCATCCTACAGAGACTTGTTTTTCTCGCCCTCTTTGCTGCAGGGGACATGTCTTCCTCGTTCGCTAGTGTCAGCGACAAGTCAAAATTCGACGACAAGGCTCCAGATGAAAATCACATCGTACTTGTGGACAATGTCTCACTCGACTCAGAACATAGGAACGTCGGAGGCGCCCCAATTGAAGATATTAGTCCCATTGGAGTAGAAGTGGGATGGTGGACTGCTGTCTTCCTTAGTGAGTCCTGGCAAGGTTGCCATTAATCCTTAACAATTAATTTCTGGGCGTAGATTTTTCTCAGATGATCGGGACTGGTATATTTTGTAAGACTCACTGTACGCCTATGTATCCTGCAACTAATTGTCGTCATGGAGCTACTCCAGGAACTATTCTTCGTCAAACAGGGAGTTTCGGACTCGCTATCTTTAGTCGGTCACTGGGCTGTTTTCCTGTTTTTATCCTCATTTTTTTTCTAGTTTGGATTATTGGTTTCTTTCTCTCCTCCGGTGTGTCTGTTATATTCTTCGCATTTGCCAGTGTCGAACTCTCACGTCTAACATAGCCGGGATTGCATACTACACGGAATACCTCGCTCTCTTCCCCAATCGTGCTGGTGCAGAGGTCGCGTACCTTGAACAAGCCTACAAACGACCCAAGTTCCTTTTCCCCGTCTCTTTCGCAGTCATCACCATCATCCTGGGTTTTGCCAGCTCTAACGCACTCGTCTGTGCTCAGTATATTTTATATTCACGAGGTGTTGGGAATCCAAATGTCGACGAACCGTGGAAAATGAGAGGAATTGCAATTGCTGCTTACGGTATTGCTTGTCTGGGTACGTTCTAGTATATCCCTTTCGATTCTGTCAGACAACTCAAAAACAGTTTCCAGTTGTGATTTTACACAACCGAACGGCTATGTGGATATCAAATGTCATAAGTGCCTTTAAGGTTGCCATTCTCGTCTTCATCGTTGTAACTGGTTGGGTGGTCTTGGGCGGAGGCACCAGGGTTCAAGATCCGAAGAGTCATTTCAAGGACGGCTTTGCCGGGACAAGGCAAATGAATTGATTCCTCTAATTTTTTACCCGGGCTCACGATGAGTTTTTCTAATAGCAACAATGGTAATGCTATTGCTGGGGCAATTATCAACGTCATTTTCTCGTATAATGGATGGTATGTCAACAGTTAGCATCTATGTTTGTTGCTTTGCAATTACATTAAACCTACATTCAGGAACAACGCCAACAACGTGGCTAATGAGATCGCAAACCCTGTACGGATGATCAAGACAGCTGGTCCCACGGCACTTGGGATCGTCTTTTTCCTTTACTTCTTCGCCAACAGTATGCGTTTTCCTCTTTCATAATTCGAGTCTAGCAACATATATAACACGCCTGCCTAGTCGCATATGTTGCCGCCGTTCCGGTATCTGAAGCTAAAAAATCTGGCCAGCTGCTTGCAGCCAAGTTTTTCACTGCCGTATTTGGGAGCTACGCGGGCACACGGGTCCTTCCAGTATTCGTTGCATTGTCTGCATTTGGAAATTTGATTGCTGTCGCCATTGGTCAAGCCCGCGTCTTTCGGGAAGTTGCTCGTCAAGGCATTTTCCCTTTCGCAAGGTTCTTTTCGAGTACAAAACCATTCGGAACCCCTGCCGCTCCGATGTTGTTGAAATTCATCCTTACGACTATTATTATCGTTGGCCCCCGTACGTCTCATTCACAAAGAGTCGGCCACTTGCGGGTATTTTCTCACCACTTTTCGCACAGCTGCTGGGGACGCCTTCAATTTAATCGTCTCAATCCAAACCTACCCAAATCGTCTGTTTGATCTCGCCCTTGTTGCGGGTGTCTTCTTCATCCGGCGGCGCCGATCCAAAGCTGGATTGCCCAAGCCCGCATTCGTTGCGTGGGATATTGCACTCTATTTTGCCATTGCTGTCAATATTCTCGTCCTCGTCATGCCTTGGTTTCCACCAGCTAAAGGTTCAGAACCATTTTCATTCCCTTATTGGGTCCCTTGGGTTACTGGTATTGGTGTTCTCGTCACGTGCTTCGGCTACTGGGCAGTGTGGTCCCACGTCCTGCCAAGAATCTTTGGGTATAAGATTTATGAGGAGGTGACACAGCTAGCCAATGGAGAGCTGAGCAAGCGTTTCGTTCACGTGTACAACGATGCTAGAGGTGATGAGTATCGAAAGAGATTACAAGAGGAAGTCAAAAGTGACTTTGAGGAGTTAGACGTGAACCGAAAGGACGAAGGAGGCCCAGCTTGATACTTATTTTATTATTTTTTGTACTTCTAATAAAAAGCGTTTTGTTTGGTTCTCAGCTGAAATGATTGAATAGGATAAACATAACACCGGATTCTGCGACATGCTAGCCGCTCGTCAGCAGCTTGGACCAACCTGTCATCATCCAATTCTACCCATCCTGTTCCTTACTCCCAGACTCTCTGCCCTACGTTAGGCACATCTTGAAAAATTGTCTCGTCTTAATCCGCATTCTTGAAAGAAAAAACTCTTCTTCCCCTCTAACACCCGTTCTCATTTGCGGAGAACTGGTTTTCTCAATGATGGCGTCGCTTATCGTTTCTCTGAAAGCACGCAAGTTATCTCGAGTCTTGCAAGGTTGCGAAACTGTTCATCATTGATTTGTATTAGCTGAGAGTTCCTGCTAGCATGCGTAGTTGCACAATATTTAGTCCGAATGGCGCAAGAAGTGAACTGGAGCTTGTGACACTTAAAAGCTTTCAGACTTGGCATCTGCAGGTAAGTTGATTTCTCTTGCTTCTCCCAAGAGTTATCGTCTTCTCGTTACTGCCAAAGGATGCCTGCCTCGTTTGTTAGCGGCAGCGACAAGTCAAAACTCGACATCAAGGCCCCGGATGAAAATTATGTTGTTCTTGTCGATAATGTGTCTCTAGACATTGAACACAGGAACGTCGGGGGCGCTCCAATCGAAGACGTCAGTCCCATCGGATTGGAAGTAGGATGGTGGACCGCGGTCTTCCTCAGTAAGACAAGCTCGAATCGTTTATTAAACTTGAGGATTAATGTCCGGGCATAGATTTCTCTCAGATGATTGGAACTGGTATCTTTTGTAAGAGTATAACTTTTCTGACAATCTTCCTGCTACTCAATGTCATCATTCAGCTACTCCAGGTACTATTCTTCGTCAAGCAGGGAGTTTCGGGCTTGCTATCTTTCGTCAGTCTCTCCCTTGTTTGTCACGGCCATAAATTGACCTCTTTTCCAGTTTGGATTCTCGGCTTCTTCCTCGCCGCGGGTATGTCTGACCATAGTCACCACATATTTTACATTACACACCTAACACTCAACATACTAGCCGGGATTGCATATTATACAGAATACCTCGCTCTCTTCCCCAATCGTGCTGGCGCAGAGGTTGCATACCTTGAACAAGCCTACAAACGACCCAAGTTCCTTTTCCCCGTCTCTTTTGCGGTCATCACCATCATCCTGGGTTTTGCCAGCTCTAACGCACTTGTCTGTGCTCAGTACATCCTGTACTCTAGGGGTGTTGTGAATCCAAATGCTGATGAACCGTGGAAGATGAGAGGAATAGCAATTGCGGCTTATGGTATTGCCTGCTTAGGTGCGCTCTTACCTTTCCTTTGATGCATTGTCAGGCAACTCAAGCCTATTTTAAAGTGGTCATATTACACAATCGTACAGCAATGTGGATATCAAATATCCTCAGTGCATTTAAAGTTGCAATTCTCGTCTTCATTGTCGTGACTGGCTGGGTAGTTCTCGGCGGAGGAACCAGGGTCAAGGATTCTCACAGTCATTTCAAGAATGGGTTTGCCGGCACGAAGTGAGTGTATCAGCTTATTGAATTTTGGCACAATTGACATAAGGTCCTCGACAGTAACAATGGCAATGCTATCGCTGGAGCAATCATCAACATTATTTTTTCATACACTGGATGGTATGTACACCCATATACCCATTCCTTGGGCAGTGAACCAAGTTTCCATTCAGGAACAATGCCAACAATGTGGCAAATGAGATCGTCAATCCCGTCCGAACAATCAAAACCGCAGGTCCTACGGCACTTGGGATTGTCTTCTTCCTCTACTTCTTCGCGAATAGTACGTGTTTTATTCTTTACATATCTTATCGCTTACAGAATTGGTTTAGTCGCCTATGTTGCCGCCGTCCCAGTCTCTGAAGCCCAGAAATCTGGCCAGCTGCTTGCAGCCAAATTCTTCACAGCTGTCTTCGGGAGCTACGCGGGCACACGGGTCCTTCCCGTATTTGTTGCTCTGTCTGCATTCGGAAACTTAATCGCTGTCGCGATCGGCCAAGCCCGTGTCTTTCGGGAAGTCGCTCGTCAAGGCATCTTCCCTTTTGCGAGGTTCTTTTCAAGTACGAAACCATTCGGAACCCCTGCCGCTCCGATGTTGCTCAAGTTTATTCTAACAACTATTGTTATTGTTGGTCCTCGTACGTCTCATCTCCTTACAAAAAGATCTACCAAGTGTAGAATGTTCTAACAAGTCATATAGCTGCTGGAGACGCCTTCAACCTTATTGTCTCAATCCAAACCTACCCAAATCGCCTCTTTGATCTCGCCCTCGTTGTGGGAGTCTTCGTCATCCGACGCCGCAGATCCAAAGCCGGACTGCCCAGACCCGCATTTGTTGCATGGGATATTGCGCTCTACTTTGCTATTGCTGTCAATATTCTCGTTCTCGTTATGCCTTGGGTGCCACCAGCCAAAGGGTCTGAACCATTCTCGTTCCCCTATTGGGTCCCTTGGGTTACTGGCATTGGTGTTCTCATCACGTGCTTCAGTTATTGGGTCGTCTGGTCCCATGTTGTTCCAAGGATCTTGGGCTATAAGATTTATGAAGAGGTTACTCAGTTAGCGAATGGGGAATTAAGCAAGCGTTTTGTTCATGTTTATAATGACGCGAGGGGTGACGAGTATAGAAAAAGACTGCAGGACGAGATCACAGAAATTGAGGTGGTGGAGAGGGACCGAACGGATGAAGGAGGCACAGCTTGATGCTTTCCTTGGTTATTTCCAATACTTAGTACTGATATCTTCGTTACCCATGTACCTACAACGATTAGTCTAGAGGTTGTCATTTATTCTGAAGCCTTTTTAACAAAAACAAGGTTATTTGTCAAGCAGCTCTCCGCATTTATCCACACTCCTAGCAATGCTCAGTTGGACGAGCTCTAAATGTGACTAACATCGGCCGCTCCTCCCCTTTGAGTACGTGTTGGATTACTTGTAACTTTTGTAGAATAACAGAGACTTACACCACTAAAGAAGGACGTAGTTGGCTAAGTCGAATGGTACGGATTCCTTTGGTACGTCCCTGTTTGTGGTTAGCACGCTCGAAAGAGACATTCAGGAGGCCTGGCGTAGACACCCATGAAACTTTGTTGATTAAGAGCGTGAGCAACTTGGCTATCTAAAAATAGAACGACCTTCCCTTGCTCCCAACACTCAAGCCTGATTTCTGGCCACTCGCGTTTTACGGACTTTGTCGCTCGTTCCCGCCGTCTCTGGTTTTCTTGCCCATTAAACTTTATTCTATGACACTTGCGGTCACCGTCACAGCGATGAACAACAATGCAAAGCGCAAAGCAGCGACTTCCCATCCGCCGCACTCGCAGCCTAACCCACCGAAGAAGGCCAAGACAACTACAGTTCGTGATTTTCATATCTTCTTGCTGTAATATATTTTCTGATCTGCTATTGTTCTAGTCTGCCTCTAAGCCTGGTCGTAAGTGTTGCTATTTCACTGAGAACGAGGAAACGCTAACTCACCATTCCATAGTCTTGGGTGCTGTCGAACTTCCCACTGGCCTCAAGATTGTGCGCGGAAACAGTCGTGCACCCTCCCCTAGCCCAGTACCACCCCAATCTCACGCGTCTTCGTCTCGAACGACTCTTGATGGTCCTACCGTTGCCAAACCACACAAGCCACCATCGCGCATGACCACACCCCAGTCGTCTTTTGCTGATGAGCACGTGAAAGAAATGGAACGAGAGACTCAGGCGCTCAGACAGACTCCCCGTGCAACATATGATACAGTTATGGCCATCCCAGACTCTGAAACCCCTCAAATTAACCGCAACAGGCGAATGAGAGACGATGCTATGATCAGAGGTGGTTTCATGGACCCTGAAGAGTCATCCTCTCAGAGCCCCAGCGTATCGCGAAGGTCTTCGCGAGGAAAACGTCGAACAAGTTCTGGCAATCTTGGCAAGTGGATTCAAATCCTTGCATGATATTTTTTTTTAGCTGACCTGCCTTTCTAGCACTACCCCACCCCTCTATTCCAGACGAACATTTATCTCGCCACCTTGATATGGATCTCCCACAGTCTGAACAGGCTGCCAACCTTTGTAATTGGGCTCTAGCACGAGCATTCCGCGCTATGAAACTGTCTCCTGCAGAGAAAACCATTTTGGAGAAAGTAGTTGAAGAAACTCGTATTGCGCTCCTTCAACGACGAATAGACACCAGTTCGTCCACGGTTCAGAACGCATCCCTGAAACCCAATCCCGACAATGTCAAGTTAAATAAATTTCTCGATAGAGAAACTCGCGATATTGGCCGGTATGTTTTTGATCCTAGTTATCAAGTTTTTTTCCCTGATGATTACTCTAGGTTCAAGGGAGAATTGGATGGTTTTGCTGCATCCAAGCGAGAGCATTTTGAAGATATTCTCAAGGAGCAGCATGCGAAACTAGATCAACGTCGGAAGGCTTTACAACAAAATCGACAACGACTTTCGTCTAAGGCTCAAGGCAAACAACGTGCCTCTGACCCCCCATCACCCGAATCCTCCCTAGACGAAGCCGCTATCCCACCTGAGATCCAACGTGTTCTTAGCCTCTCTCATAACCTTCACGACGAGTACGGAGAATTAGAACGCGATCGTCGGCTTCGAATTGACAATCAACGATATACCATTGACCTCATACACGCGCGCATGTCTAGTGCATCACAAATGGTCTCCGTGGCAGCCGACGCTCTTGACTACCGCTTCGCAATTCTAAGAGCTGGTTTGAAAGTACGGTCGGATCCTCCAGCGCCTGTCACGTATCCGTCTGAGTCCCAAGTCGGGAGTCGCGTCTTGAGCGCCTACGCGTCATCGTCATCCGCGGAGCTGAAGCAAGATGACCCGAAGGACCTCTTGAGGGCTCTAGCAATGATGGATGCAGCACGGCCTCCCGAGCTTGTTAGCGACTCTGCCCGGGCTGCAGAGAGGGAGGTGAAGAGGGCGGAAGAGAATGGGGCTGTACCTTTTGGGAAGCGACGACTGACGACCGATACTATGCGAGTCCCTGGTACTCCAAATCAGAGAGGTCACACTCCTGGACGGTGATTAGTGCATCTTCCTCCCACTATACTTTCTATATCCTTATCCTTCTCTGTTCTTCACCATGTGCTTTGTCCTTTTATCTCCATTTTTTTCCTTCCCGGTTCTTTTTTTTTTGTTCTTCATATTCTGTCTTATCGTTACCGATTGTACAATTCCGAAACTCCGCGCAAAGACGACAGATTTTAGCAGACGGTAGTTTGAGACCTGAAAGGTGGTTCGCTTCCGTATTGCTCTGATGAGCGAAGTTAGGTTAGTGTTCGACTTTCCTTCCCGGAAGTGAGACTAGTACACTCCAGACTAAATTCACGAAGATACTCCTTTCGGATTCTCTTGCAAGGTCAGATCTACAGATCCTCAAAGCCCAAATAGACCTCAGCCGAGAAGTATTAATGCGGGGCTCCAGCTTACTTTCCCGAATGCGGGTCGTATTCTACTTCTTTCTAGCTTGGAGTTGGCTATATGAAGATATCCTTCATCACTACCAACGTGATGACATTCGCCGACCAGGGCGATCCTCTCTCCTCGTTCGCATTGCCCAATGAGCAACCACGATCAACCAACAAGTAAACATTCCTTTTTTCAGAAACGGTCCGTCGGAAGCATATCCACTGGTTACTTGCATATGTACGCGTTTAAAAAGAAGGAGCTTGATTCTGCAACGCTTTCTCTTTGACCGGTTCCTCCTTCTTCCCCCCTCAGCACCTTGACGGTACTCAGATCCTTCAATTCCAATATGTACTTCCAATTGGCTGCCCTTCCGCTCCTTACTCTCTTTGCCTCTGCTCGTCCTTTGCCTGGTGCACAACTCCGAGCCCGCCATGGATCCTCCCACCTATCGTCCCGTGAGCCTCCTACAGACAAGAAGGTCATCGTGCAGATGTTCCAGTGGTCCTGGGATTCGTACGAATCCCTTAAATTTCTCTTTTTATTCGGCTACTCATCGGTCACCCAGAATCGCTGCCGAATGTACTGCATTCCTTGGCCCCGCTGGTTATGGTACGTCTCCTCGCCGATCCCATCAAGCTTTAATCTTTTTTATCTCAATATCCTTTCAAGGTTTCGTCCAAACATCGCCACCTCAAGAACATGTTACTGGTCCTGAATGGTTTACGGACTATCAGCCTGTTTCCTACCAGCTCATCTCAAAGCGAGGAAACCGTGAGCAATTCCAGAAGTAGGCACTCTTTTTTTCATCCCTATAGCCTCCCAAGCTCACTCTTGCTAGCATGATTTCCACTTGTAACGCTGCAGGAGTCAATATCATTGCCGATACTGTCTTAAACCATATGGCCGGGTCGGATAATGGTAAGATAACAAATTCCCTTCGTTTTAATATACCTTCTTTGCTCACTTCGTTTTAGGAACTGGTGTGGCTGGCAGCTCATTTACAGTATGATACAATTATTCCTTTTTGCTGATTCACTTTGTCCTGACTCATGCATTAGCATTTTGACTATCCTGGAATCTATCAGGATGGAGATTTCCACCATTGTGGTCTTCAGCCTAACGATGATATTGTTGATTTCTCCAATACTCTCGAGGTGCAGACATGTGAACTTGTAAACCTGGCAGAGTACGTGCTGTTTCTCCCAAAATATATCTTTAGCAAGAGCTCGCTGACTCGACTTCATAGCCTAGCAACCAACGCATCTAATGTTCAAGCAACGCTAGCAGCCTACACAAAGGATCTCCTTAGTCTTGGAGTCTCTGGATTCCGTTTGGATGCCGCCAAACGTAAGTCTTTACATAGTCTGGGGACAATGTAGTCTCATTCGCCTCTGCCATTAGATATTCCTCCTGAAGACATTGCTGCCATCATATCGCAAACCGGAGGGACACCTTACATCACTCAGGAGGTAAACGTGTTTTATTTTTTTGGTAGTTCATTTTTCTGATGTTATTCTCAGGTCACTGGTGGAATTGGAGGACCTCAGCCTTCTGACTATGTTCAAAATGGCAAGTCTTCTCGTACATTAGTTTCACTGATAATAATAAAATTCATGGATCGTGTTTCAGGTGATGTTCAAGAGTTCGGATACACCCACGAACTTCAGAATGCGTTCACGAACGGTACGATCTCAGGACTACAGGATCTGGAGAGCAAAGGTGTGTCGATTTCCAGCCTATCCATATTTTATAAGTGTTGACACGACCTCTCAGGTTTCATTGCCGGTTCTAACGCAAATGTTTTCGTTGCGAACCACGATACCGAACGTAATGGGGATAGTTTGAACAGCAAATCTCCTTCCAATACCTATATCACTGCGACTATCTTCTCGCTTGCCCATCCTTTCGGAACACCCACGATTCTGTCCTCTTATGAGTTCACAGATATCAATGCTGGTGCACCAAACGCAGGTTCGTATAAACAATACTTGTTCTTCAAGATGGATAGCTGCTAAATGTGTTGATTTAGGAGCGGGAACATGTTCGGAAACTGGTGGTGCAGATGGGTGGATTTGCCAGCACCGGTTCATTGCTGTCAGCGGCATGGTTGGGTTCCGCAACACTGTTGGTACAGCTGAGCTGAACAACTTTGTTTCACCTCAAGGAGATCAGATTGCATTTGGCAGGGTGTGTATTCCTCTCAGATTTAGATCTTCACTGTTTCTCACTCCTGTTCTTTTCGTTTCATAGGGTACCGCTGGATTTGTTGCTATCAACAATGCTGATACCGAATGGGCTGGTACATTTACTACTTCACTCGCAGATGGCTCTTATTGCGATGTTATTGTTGGGAAGAGCGACGGTACAAGCTGTAGCTCAACTGCGTGAGTTATATTCGGGTTTCTTAGCTCGAATACTCCTCTCATCATTTTTGTAGATTCGCTGTTTCTGGAGGGACGTTCACAGGGACCGTTGCACCTCGCTCTGCTATTGCTATTCATACCGGTGCTCAAGGAACAGCAAGTGCATGAGTGAAAAGAAGTCGACTCGTGGTAGGAATATGTATATATATGTACTAAGCACCTCGGAATGCTATAAGAATTGTCCGGCACCCCCTCGGGCTAGGAGTCCTTCTAGAATCAATTTTCATGGGGGAAGAATGCTTGTTTGTTACTGGCGTTTTCGGGGGAGTGCCCTACGAACGCCTATCGTCCGCTTGCAGCCGCGCCACCACTTCCGTGCCTATCCTTGAGCTCCGACAACTCACTCGACTCTTTAGCCCGCTTCCGAACGCCAGCATCGAGTGGAAGCCTCGGTTTGATGACATTTCCTTTTTCGACCCACGTGCGACAATCAAGGAACATAGTCCCAGAAGGGGTGTGACGACCAGGAAGAGTCGACCATCGGTTTTCCACTTTGGTCAAGGTACCAAAGCTCTTGGACTCCCATCTCAAGGAGATATTCACGAGCTCTTGTGTAATTCAACCCGACCATGTGGATTCCGTGACTATCATCGGAAAGACACAAGCGTGCTTTCAGATTGAGCATGAGCTATTGGTAGACATAAAAGACATAAGCAAACAAACACATTCTAACTGACCGATACTTACCTGGAGAATGTCTTTGCCTGGATAAGCAGTATTCCATCCTTTCCTAAACGCAGCTGCATTTACTTCAAACAATGCACCCTTTTCTACTCCTAATAGTATATTTCTCTCTAGCTTTGCCCATATGGCTGGCTGATTGTTTGAATTGAGAATGAGCTCAGGTGTATACAGTCGGAAGAGGTCGAAATGGGCAATAACTGTGGGATTCAAAATTTGAATCATCGAATGTTGCGCATCGAGATATGATTCAATGAGGGATAAATGCGATTCGGTGCTAGAAGGTCCTGGGTAAGAGGCAACTGCACGTTCAAACGTGTCCTTGTCGAAGTCGATTGGAATTTCATTGACATGGTGGATACTCCCAACAACAAGGTCGATGCGAGATTTGTTGGCTTCAAGTGTCTTTTGGAGAAGATCCAAATCTTCCGGGTAGATGTGTTCTGTCTCGACACCAACGAGCAGGGAGATTTCATTCCCATATTTTATTTTGAGGCGAGTGGCTTCGTTGAGAAATGCTTGAAAACGTATTGAGAGGATTTCAGGTGACAGTCCTTCTTCGATCTAATGTATTTTGTGATTATCCTCGGAGAGAGAGGGAGCACGAGACGCGAACTTCTTCGGGATACAAGTCTTGCGTTCGGAAGCGAGGGCAATGTTCGGTGAGACAGTAAAGGGTGAACTTTTGGGCGATCGCGGCCTGAACGACTTGCTCAAGGGTAGAAGATGCATGAGCACAGAACTGGCCAGAGTGTGAGTGGTGGCTATATGGCATTTGAGGGCAAGTAGAATGGACTGAACTAAATAAGCGCCTCCCTTCGTCCCTGGCTGCGGCGGACGCTTTTGCGTTCCTGCTCATCTGCCCTTGGCCGAATTACTACCATCGACTGGACAGCTTTATTCTACAGCATGGACAGAACCCTAAATGAGAGCTAAGAGAAGGCTGGTAGTCGAAGCTCGGCTGCTCGGAGAGTGGAAAGCTCAAAGCCCCTTTGTTTGGCATGCCGACCACTCGGACATTTTCATCTTTCTTCCTTCCAACCTTCATGCGGGCCTCCCTCCTCCTATCCCTCCTTCTACCCTACCTATGTGAAGCGTCCTTACGAAATGCGACCGTAGACGATACTCATGGTGGTGACCTGCCGGTCGGTGTCCACATTCAGGTCTGTTTGGAGCTCTCCCTCTCCCGTCGACCTTAGCTCCAGAAAAGCTGATTAAAACCTGCTTACATGTAGCCTGTCTTTACTCCAGATCCTCTCTGGGCCAATGCATCCTGTGGCTCCAGTACAACATATTGGTTCTTTATTTAGCCTTCATACTCATCTCGTTGTGTAGTGTGTGAGGTGCAACCAGATCAGAGTGCCACCTTCGATGGAACATGGAGACAAGGTAGATTTTAGCTTTTGTCGACCATTTTTCACGGTCCTCATCCTCTGCAGTTACCTATAGGCCTTCTATGGACAATGTATCCTTCTCTATTGACTTTGCAGGTGAGCACCTTGAATTGAGGTACTTGTGACGTCTGACTGACATCTATATCTGAGGCACTGGCATTTACATCTATTTCATTCTCGAATTTTTCCAACAAGGTTCAGGGGCTCGAGTACCCAGAGGTATTGTCTCAATTCTTCCGCCTTCCTTAGAGCAACTGCTGATCTTTTTTCTATTAGAAACCCTTTGCAAGTCAGTGTCTAATCCATCTGCTCATCAATGCAGCTAGGCTAACTTACGTCTAGCTTTACTCTTGATGGGGCTTTTCAGAAGACATTCCATCATATTCCTCCAACCGGCGAACAGAAACGCAGCGGTCCACCATTCATTTATAATCAACTAGCCTTT
This sequence comes from Flagelloscypha sp. PMI_526, assembly GCA_021399455.1. Taxonomy (NCBI): domain Eukaryota; kingdom Fungi; phylum Basidiomycota; class Agaricomycetes; order Agaricales; family Niaceae; genus Flagelloscypha; species Flagelloscypha sp. PMI_526. The sequence goes on from JAJTUO010000147.1 coordinate 24,143, forward strand.
TCTACAGCAAACCTCTCGCAGGACGGACCACATACCTTGACTGCGTCTATTTCTGGACAGGACCAGGAGTATTGGATAGGATTCGATTATGCCATAGTCACGTTTGTTTCCATTCTTCTTATTTTCAGAATATTTGGCTTACCCAAGTTAGGTTCAACGACACTTTACCTCCTTACGTCCATCCTCAATCTACTCTCAGCTCAAGCGACGACGATAATAATAACAAAGGTGCTCCGATTAAGCTTGCTACAATCATCGGGTCAGCCTTAGGAGGTGCTATGGCTGTCATCTTTGTGCTTGGGATATATCTTCTCTTCCGACGTCGAAAGCATCAAAGAAATAGTCTTAAGACCGGATTACTTTTACCTAAAACCCCTAAGACTATGGAGGAGGTTATACCACGACCCTCATCCAGCAGCCTACCGCCCAGGTATTCCTTAGCGGAATCGGCACTATCGTTGTCGAGAACATCGACGATAACATCTTCAGCCTCGTATCCTTCTGTAATCAACATTCCTCCTCTACATCATTCAGTTTCAAGGCATTTCAGCTCCGCATTTTCGAGTAGCGGCGTTGCTCCTTCGATAATCGGAAGTGTAAGTGGGAGCAGTGATTATTTCTCGACGTATCAGCTGAGGGAGACAATTGAACCTGTAAGCTTTCCTTATTCATTTCTCGTGCGTGGCCTAAAATAAGCTGTCTTTCCAAAGGAAAATGTATTTCTTCGTGCGCGAGTAGGAGAGCTAGAGAAGAGGCTTAAAGAGTTGGAAGAGGAGAGTTTGAAATCTTCCGAACGGGACAGTTTAGTTTACACTGACAGTATAGCTGAGACAGCGACTTTACGCGATTGGCATTCGAAAGAACAATGAAGAGACGTTTCTTTGTAGTTACATATTAGGCTATCTGAGGTTTCAGTGCTAGTTTCCTTTTTGCGATTCTGTTCATTCTTTCGGCCTCTGAATGTTTTTGCATGGCCGGCGCAATTTGTTCTTTCAGGTACTTACTCTTGGTTGTCTCCGGGCATGTGGCAGAGTAGGTCAATTTGAAGTGAGACAGGTACGCTTTGTGTACGCGATTGAAAACGTGTCAAACTTCTGTTAATGAACAGGTCCGGACCTCAACTAGCATAAGAACTTCAAAAATGGGCTGGCTAAAACATCAAAGAAAATGCAAGACAGTTGCAGGGAGAGTTAGAAAAGGGTTCCGCTTAAGCTCAGGGATCGTGGGAGTTGAAGTGTCCTCTCTTGGACGTTCAAAGAGAGAGATCAAGAAGAACGGAAGCAACCGTGGATCCCGGCTTTCCTGTTCAGGAATTGACGGGCGGCCGCCTTGGCCAGTCACGGAATTAAGTGAAAGATTCGGAAGCAAAAACCCTGCGGGAACCTGAGATCTTGAGAACTGAGAATGGGAGAAGGTACATTCAGTTGAAGAAGGACCCCCAAAAAGTAAAGTGGAGCCAACATGCAAAGAGAACTGGAGATTAAATGCAAATTTTTTCGATTGTAAAAGAATTTACAGAATTGTTTTGATGTCTAATGGTGAGATGAACTATGGTCCTTACTCTCCAAGAGTGTTCCATTTAGTACTGCCAATCCATGAGCTGGGTCCGAAACTAGAATCCTCTACAATTTGACAGAAATGAGTAACGACGAAGGGAGAATTGGAGGGAAGAGATATGGCCTGACCTCTGTTGGTTCTGAAAACTTGGGAACAACAGGTGATTCGGGAGGGAACTTGTAGAGGAGGTAGCCAAATCCGCCTAAAAGACTAAAGGCGAGTAGGAAGTGACGGAGGGCCATGTTGGGTTCTACGTGTGGGACATCTGGGCCCCACATTCCATACAATTCCTCCTTCTCATGAAGCTATGGGTATGATTATCAGACCGCGAATTAAATATTTACTTGGAAGTGCAAAAAAATCTACGAACTGTATCTCCAATGTTTCGCCTGTTCTGAACATCATCCCATCCCAACGGCGGCAATCGTTGGCGTGAAACGTCTGGGAGTTGTGGGTAGCCTTGCAGCTGAGGGTCGGGCTGTGTGGAATATGGACGAAGCTGCCGCACGGTGACACGAGTCGCGGCGCGACGGAGCATGATATAGGCGAGATGAAAGTGCTGTGTCACAGCTTGTCGTGACTTGGCGATTTCCGGAGTGACCCTGCAAGACCCCCCATCAAACGCATGCCGTTAGCGGTTTGAACATCTTTGATCCAGAAATCGCGCTCCCCTTCTTCTCATCTCCCATGCAAGAGGCCAAAGTCGTTAGCAAAGACATTCAGGACACTCTCCTCTCGTCTGCCAAGAAGCGAAATCGACGCCCGGGCGACATAGCGTACCCAGCGGCTCAGTCTTCGGCGCTCCTTGATGTGTATGTGAACCCTGCAACTTTCACAACACCAGTTGTATCTCACGCCTCTTCAACAGTGAGAACTGGGAGCACGTCTTTAGGAGAGCATGTTTAGGAAACAGACTTACCCTGACTCCAATGCTACACGAGCCAGAACGCGTCCTCGATTTGGGATGTGGGTCCGGCCTTTGGGTCTTGGAGGCGGCCCAGGAATGGCCGGTAAGTCTCTCATTTCTCTCCACGAGATCTCCTTCTAAAGGCTCCATGCCACCGTAGAATGCTTTGCTCTGGGGATACGATTACAGGAAGACTCAGCCGCCGTACCTCGACTTCCTCTGTCCTCCACCTTCGACAGTCCCACGTCGCATCAAATGGGTACATGGCAACTTGTCAGTTCTCCAATATGATGAATACCATTTCTATGCTTACTTCTCGCAGTCTGGAAGGCTTGCCATTCCAAACAGAGTTTTTCGACCTCGTTCGCGTGACTTCGATAGGCCTGGGTGTTCCAGAAGATGAGGTATGTTTACTCTTTCCATATGGAGCTCATCTATTCACTCCACTCTCAGTGGCAAGATTTACTGGAGGTAAGCGCATTTAAACGGTGTTGACAGTGTACCGAAGTGAGTAACACTGGTTTCTAGGAAATACATCGTGTCATGGCTCCTGGGGCGACACTAGAGGTATAGAGCTGAAAATTATAAAAATACTCCCGATTCTTCTTCTCTAACTTTTCGTTTTATAGATCATTGAAGAAGATCTTATTTTTCCTTGTACACCGGTCCCCGAACCTCCAAACCCCCGATCAAATCTTCCTCGCCTAAACCTAGACTTTTCCGCGACTGACACAGTCGACTCTGGGAGCGGAGGGAGCGCAACACTCTCGAACAGGAGTACCATGTCTTTCCTCACTGAGTCCACACTCTCTACATATTGGGAAGACGAAATTCCTCTGGAGACGCCGGTCAGCAAGAGACCGGGATTGTCTCCTCTCCCCGAGTCACCTTGTTCTCCTGAAGAAGAATGTTTTCTGTCTTCCAACTCAGAATCGACGTTCGACCGCGACATGGACTTTTCTGAGATGGAGTACAAGAGATCTTCAATAACTTTTCCTCCTAGAGCCGGGCACAAAGCCCCTCCGCCAACGCCTATGCGTACTAGTGTTGATGGCGAGGAGCTTCTCAATCCTTTGGATCATACACGTCTCCAGAAAGCGTGGGAGCAGATGTTGAGCGCACGCTTCATCTCGCCTAGTCCTGCAAGCGTAATCCCTTTCTACATCTCGACGACGTTCGAGAACATCTTGACTCACCCACCTATCGAAATCGAAATTCCGCCCAACTCTTCTATTGGTAGCGCAAGGGAACATGCCCTTCGAGGGAAACGCGCATCTGATGAGTCATCACGTGGGAGTGGGGATGTGTATTCAGAAGTTGTTGGGAAGGATACTCCATTCCATGCATCGGAAGCCGCTCCTGGCGACCCGAATGTCGTTCCTCCGCCTGCTGTCACTTCTTGGGCGCCATTACACTTGGCACAGCGCGTAAGATCGGTAATGGAGTGTCGTGACGCGATTTGGGAAGCCTACGCTTCAATATACCAGAGTGAGCAACTTGAACTTCCTCCCGCTATCGTCAGATCCCCGGTAACGGGATTCGATTTCCGGAAAAAGTCTGTTCTATCAACAACGTACGAGGCGTTCGAAAACGACTGGAAGAATTGGGAAAAGTGCGTTCTTTTCAACAATTTGACCATTAACTCATTTCTTATTTAATTTTTTTTTCTTACTTCAGTGATATGATGGACCGCATTTCGCTCCGCAAGCATATTACTGCGAATTGTAATTGGACGGAACCTCTCACAGACCAACCTGACTGGCGTGTCTGGCGTGCTAACATGGACATTCGACTGGGGCGTGCTGCCCTCCTGACGAACCCGAATTCTGAAGACAACATCTGCCGATCCATCAGGTCCTTCATTGCCAAGAAAAGTGACACCAGTGTAATAGATGAAGGGGATGTAGAAACACCTACGAGACCCGACTATCCTGAATCTGTGAAAAGGGACCGGTCATCCATAGTCTGCTAACTCCCCTTCTTCCGTCCTCTGTTTATTAGAGGGCTTGCGCAACTCGACTCGGTCGAGATTTTTGGATGCGCCGCATGACCGTACTCGAGATTTCGGGAAATGCTTCTCTAGCATGTTTCTCGACCGGAAACCGGTCACATTGAAGCTGCAAGGCTGGACCAAAAATCTCGACTCAAAATATTGTGCAACGGCTGCTGTGCAGTCGAAATCTCGACTCAGTCGTGCTGCGCACGCCCTCTATTGACGACTTTACACGCTCATTTCCCTCATTTCTTGCAAATACTCATCAACTACTTATGCAACTGGATTATGACTTGCACTCGGAAGCTCTATGTTTTAATTGCTAACTCCAAATTTCTCGGTATTAACCCATGGGTCTGTGAGTACTTACTAGATGTTGTCCAACCTATCGATTTCTCTCGTTTACGTTCCAATCTACATACCCTCCTTCATACCTATGTACATTCGTCAGGTTGGCGTGGAACCTCTGTTCTCACCTATGTAGCCTATATTTCCGCTCCTTTGCAACTTTGTAGATTAGAAATGGAATTCAAAATAGTGGCGAACATGCTGGAAATTATCACAGGAGGAAAAATAATAATCTTCACTCAGCCAACATAATTCAAAGCAGAAGCAAAAGTATGACAAGAGTGGGATTTGAACCCACGCCTACAAACGTAGATGAGAATCGACCCCCTACTGAAGGGGAAGCTATATATAGCTTGAGTCACACGCCTTAGACCGCTCGGCCATCTTGCCATTGGGTTATAAGTGTTCTCTGAAAGAGCCACTCTGTATCGAGACAGCCCCGGGAGAGACGAAAACCTCTCCTTTCTTCCACCCCGCACTTCAATTCCAAGATCCATCAAATATGACAGCAAAATGATGCACCTAACTTCTTTTTACACGTTCTAAAAAGGGAACAGAACCATGACTAATTCTCAAACATTCAACAACTGCGCTTTTGCACCTACCACCATCTTCATCCCATGTCGACTGCATTGTGTCTTGCCTGCTCGTCATCATTCCCTCCCAATGTTCTATCTAAAGGCGCTGTATACCAAACGCCATGCTGTTCTCGCCCGATTTGTTCTTCATGCACGACAGCAAACCCTCGACTAATGAGGTATTACCTTCTTCTGGATTTGAGCATTCAAGGGGCTCAAAACTTGTTGATTATAAAGGTACAATCCATGTTTATCATGTCTCAGTGGAGTTGGTGTTCTAGCATCCTCCTCGTCGAAGGAAACAACCCTACCCGGTGCTTCAGCTGCGCCTCCGGATACAAATCTTAACGGAGCCATTCGGGACTCTGATAACTTTCAAATCGGTGACGATTCTGATGAAGAAGATCAAGATTCAGCTAGTGTCTCTCAGCTCAGTAGTAATTCCAACCCGACTTTAAATGCTCCGCCGTCGTACACATCCGGCCGCTCTTCCGCGTCATCCTTGTCGTTATCTGAATCTTCCTTGACTGCAAGCTCTATTTCTGAGCTTCAACTAGAGCCACCACAGGCTCCAGTGTTGCCTTCGACTTCTACAGGACCGTCAAAGTATTATCTCCAGAAAGGAGATTCGTTGCAAGGTTTAGCTCTTCGCTTTGGTGTTTCTGTACGTGCCCCCCTATGAATTCTCGGTTCACCTTTCTTATTTCAAATTCACATAACTATTGAAGGGTCGAGAATTATGTTCTCTTAACAAGCTACCCCCAAGTACTCTTACAACCACGCCACATCTCCTCCACACTCGAGCCAGCATTATTCTACCTTTAACTGCAAAAATCAAACCAACAGACATCGTGGAACAAATTGATCCCGAACGGGAAGCTGAGCTTACTCGCGAACGTGCAGAGAAGAAGCTTCAAACACTCACGAAGGAGGTTGATTGGAAAGTGGCGAAAGCGTACGTGGCTCTTGCTGAGAGTGCGACTGACGAAGATGTTGAGCGCTTTGATTTGAAGCAGAAGGAGCTAAGTGTGAGTGGTTTAGAAAAGGGTAAGGGTAGACTGGAGTCTATGGCTGTCGATGCCTATTTGGAGGATGATGAGTGGGAGAGAATGAATCCGTTTAGACCTGGTGGTGCTTGGGGATCTTCTAATTCTGCCTCAAGCAGCCAAGCAAAAGGGTGGTTTAAAAAGACCACTGCAGTGTCGGCGTAAAACATGTATAACTATTTCTATGTAACCTATCTCCTGGCAATAAAAGCGCCTCGTTTCTGCACAAACCTCTATAGATCTGCAATACACAAGGCTGGGTCTCTAGTGCAAGTCAACCTCAGAAAGTGTTACTTTCTTCGAGAGAATAAAGGCTCAAGATGGATAGAGAAGCAAACAGGTATTGATTTGAGGCAGCACGAGATTTATGTAGGATACAATGTTCGTACTATTTCTTGCCAGTCTCCAAGACTCCTTGTGCAGTCCTATCCCTAACCCCCTTCAAAAACTTGGCCAAATCTGTTCCACCAGTACCTTTCATTTCTTGTTCTTCACCTTGAGAGCTTCCCTGGCTTTTAACTTCCTTCTCCTTCTGCGCCTTCCTAGCAGGGCTAATAACATACATAGTCACAATCACAAAATGTGCGTCTCGGAACTCCTTCATCGCCATTACAGTAGCATTGTATGCTTCTACTAACTCGACATTCTCCCCGTGGTTTTGGACAAAGGTTCGAAGAGGAAGAGGAGTCTTCTTGAGATAAGACAAGAACTCGCGATGCGGACGGGGCATATATTCGCGCATCCCCTCTAACATCTTCTGTACATTGGCAGAGGTTTCGACATCGGTGCCCAAGAAAATATCTAGGGCATGGAAAAGAGCGCTCTGTGCGGCAGTGGCTCCGCCCAGCTTCGTTGGCTCCTCCAAACCGTGTTTATCTAAGCCTTCAAAAACCCATTTTCGAGCTGCATTGGACCCCGATAACCAGGGGCGTATCTGGTTATAAAACACGTCTGGGCTGCAGCCGTCCTTCATCGTGAGTAGAAGTTTGCGGAGCTCCGGGATGACACTGGCAAGAGTATCTAGGTGGTTCGTGATGGCACATGGTTTGGCTTCATGTATGTCGTCCAGGATAAGACGAATCAGCTGAAGAGCTTCAGCGCCGCGCATCTCAATGCGAGTAGATACGAGGTGGAAATGGTCTTCATCAGAGGTGCCCGATGTAAGAGTTTGACAATGCAGGTTGTCAGTACTTGGAATGAAACCATCCGTATCGACGATCGGAGCCCAGTTGTATAGTGAGCTGTCAGAGAAGGTGAGAGTCGGTGGGTGGGAAAGAGCATTGCAAATTTTGAGGAAAGGTATCCCCAGACTCTCAGGGATGATCACCGGCTCTTCGAGAGGAAGTGAGTGAACATAAAGATGAGCAATGGATGCAAGGACTAGGTGTGCTCTTCGAAGAGAACGAACATCTGTGAGTCTTTCGACCGACAGAAGTGGCATCTAAAAGAACGTAAAGTAAAAAAAATATCAAAACTAAGAAAAGAGGGACCAACCGCACTGACGGCAATCCTCCATGTTTTGGAATAGGACTTCTCTTGATCGTCCAGACCAGTTTCGTCTGCAAGATGGATTTTGCCGTTGGATCCTTTATCAAGTGCTGCTTCCCATTGCTCCCAATCTGCACCGAGGCGAGGAAGAGGCTGGGTTGAAGGTACAAAGCCCGTCAACGGATCGATGGAGAAGGTCGTCTATGCAGGTCTGTTAAGAACTGGAGGGAGAAAAAAAAGGTATATCTTTCGATTTACCTGCCAGTCAGACATGGGAGTGGTTGGCAGACTGAACGAGTCATGTTCTATAGATTATAAAGGCAATGAAGGCGGAATTGTCCCGATATCAATGAGGTCAGGGCGATTCTTAACACTCAAGATCCGGAAAAAAACAGTGATACAGGTACATGTCAACTTGTGTAGTTATCAAGGTGAGATGACATAAAAGTGCAGGAGACGTGTCCAGTTGGCAAGCAGGTATTGTTCTCAGACTTCATCCACCAGAAACGGGTGGAATGACACCGACTATCTCCCCACCGTGAAGACAAACATTTTCTTCTTTATTGACCATTTCCTCGTTAACGCTCCATTGACTTCCTTCGAGAATTTTATCCAGGTCCTTGGCGTTTGGGTGCAGCGAAACAAGATGTGCGCTAAGATCGGCTAACTTGAATGGTGTCGGCTTGGGAAGGGGAATAATTTCTGATGTGAGGCCTGTGGATGTCGAGGACCCCGCAAAATAAAGCACAGTAATGGTTAGCGGACTTGCCATGATGGTGGCACAAAGCTAAAACACCAAATTGAGCGCTAAACTTAGATACTCTTGCTTCCCTACCACCACTCGCTTACGGTCTCTCTGGTCTCTGGGGTCTTTGTCTAGAAGGTTCAAACACGCATCCTAAGAACGATTTCAGAAGATCCGGGAGCCTCTTTGACCGCCAGTGTCTCTATTCTCTTCGTTGCCGCACCTCATACATGCACATTCACTCATGAAACGGCCCCAGTCTACTCCACATGGTCATTTCCAGCGCCGAATAGTGTTCCTATCCGTCGCTAGCACTCTTTCTTTCCTGGGAATTATTCTCTATTTGTCAGGATTCTCTCCCCGTCGCGCTCTCTCCATCGGGTACACCTGGTTCTCCAACCACCACGATGAAGACGACTTCAATGATGGCTCGTTCCCCGACTTTGGGATGTACAAAGACAGGGTAAAGATTTTGAACGAGGATGAGTTCCCTCTCAGTGAGTTACCTTTCTCTCTCACAAGCTGAATTCCGTCGCTCACGGCACTTTCTCCAAGCCGACCCAAAACGAAGAGTCATCATCATGGGCGATATCCATGGCATGAACGATTCATTCCATTCCATCCTCTCACAGCTCTCCTACACGCCCGACCAGGATATCTTGCTTCACGTTGGTGACGTCCTGACGAAAGGACCCCACCGGTCCTCCATGGCCACTCTCGACTTCATGACGAGACACAATGTCCTTGGAGTCCGTGGCAACCATGAACAGCAGGTCATTGAATGGCGTGCGTGGATGGATTGGATCCGGTCCTCATCTGAAGGTGGCCGCTGGCTTGACACCATTGACCGACGATGGGAAGAAGTGCATAAACTTGGAAAGGACACGAAGAAATGGCTCCGAAACGAGATCCAGCGGATTCCCAACAAATGGGTCAAGAGGATTCCAAAGAAGTGGAAGTTGTTTGGCGAGCAATATCGCATTGCAAGACAGCTAACCGATCAAGAGTGGAAATATTTGCGGAACCTTCCTGTTGTGCTTCACATTCCTCATGCGCACATGTACATTGTTCACGCAGGCTTGCTCCCCTTTGATCCCAGACGCGATCATAAGCACCACTCTCAACCTCTTTCGAAAATGCCCGTTCTTCTTCGACCACCAAGTGAATCTGCTCTCCGTTTTGCGCAGGAGACAGCTATTTTGGATGATATTAAACCCAACAATGATCCTTGGTCACTCCTCAATATGCGTGCTATCTTACAAGGCAAAGTGACGAGGCGATTCCGAGGTGTCTTCTGGGCGAAACTCTGGAATCGGGAAATGAAGCAATGTCGTGGTTTCGACAAGAACGGTGGTTTGTATTGTTTAGGTGCGACTGTTGTCTATGGGCATACAGCGAAGAGGGGTTTCGAACAAAGAAGATGGAGTATTGGATTGGATAGCGGATGCGTGAGTGACTTTCCCCTTTTTTGGTTAGCCAATTCAACAGTTCTAATTCGATATCTAGGCTCATGGGAAAAGGCTGAGCGCGCTTGTTTTGGGCGGTGAAGAGAACCGTCGTCTTTCTCGTCGCGACTTCGACGATATCCCTCACCCACAAAACGACGAAGAGTGGGATGGGGACGTTCCTCCAGAGGAAGAAGAGCTGGAGAATGAGCCTGAACCGGATCTCTTCACGGACCTAGAAATAGGCAACGAAGACGATGAGGCTTTGAGTTCTACCATTGTGCGCTGGGGAGATGCCAATGTTGGTAAGGTTGTCAGTGTGAGATGTAGACTACCTTGAAGATTTGGACCTTGGCTTATAATCTCAAATGAGGTATTTACTAATTGTGTACATATATTTTCATCATATTCAATAATTCGATTTGGGACAATGAAAAGCGTGTCAAGTTTAACTGGTCAGCGGTAATATAAAAAGGCATATTTGCGTAATTTTATCTCTTCACCACTCGAACCACCTTCTTCTTCGGCTCTACAACAAAAGGAAAAGGTGCTGATGTCCTTTTTCCAAAAGATACTGTTACCTGGTGTTCCACTTCCAAATGTGTATCAGACGAAAGGCTCTCCGCAAACACTTGGATCCCAGCTCTTAATTTCGTTGGAAGGGACAGGTGTTGGAAGATTAACCTCATTTTCTTCATACTTGATGAGCTATGAAAACGATAGGACAGAAAATCCATAACTGTGCGAGATGGTATGGCAGATACAGGTGTTTCGATAACCAACGACTGAAGTCTGGGAAGAAGGTTGTTTGTGAGAGAAATGAAAAAGGATGCTCCAAGCAATGACTTCAGACGTTCCTCGATAGGTAGCAAATAATGGTTTTCCTCGTCGTTTCGAAGATAGCACACCTTTCGAATGGACAGCTCTTCCAGCTCAGACAACAGCTCGAGTGCTGTACGAAGGCTCTGAGGTCCGACGACAATATCGGCCAGAACCAACTTTCGACATCGATGGGATCGTCTACAAAAGTCAACGAGTCCTTGGGGATCAAATGGTACGGCGGCTTCAACGTCCGGGTCTTCGAGAACAGACAAGACTGTCCCCGGCTTTAAATGACCTTGAGCAGTACAGCATATCGTAACATTTTCGACGCTCGGAACATCATACCAATCGAGGAGAACCCTAGAATCGTCAGCGTAAGCGAGGTCCTCCATCTCAACTGATAAGACTACTAAAGTAGGTAGATGGACCATAACCATCGCTTCCCGATTTGGGTAGCTAATAGTTGCAACCCTTAACACACGTAGCTGCGGGAAATTCTCCCAAAATGACAAATTATCAAACCAGACTGTGCTAAGAGTGAGGTTTGTAACAGCCACTGTGGGAAGAGCAGTAGGCGTCCTGGGCACAGTGCATTCAAGGTGAGAAAGCCGAGGTGTTCCAGTGAAATCAATCAAAGAGAATGAAGTTGCTGAATGAGCTTCGCCTCCGTCCCAAACAAATCGTAATGATTTGAGTGCCTGAGCACCTTTTTTCAGCCCCGGTAAGAGTGTGAGCGCTGGATAACCGATCGACAGGGTCTCAATCCGTTGTACATGCGAATTAAGTATTCGTGCAAGTGCAAGCGCCTCCGGCGTCATACTGGGACCAGTCGGGTTCTGGATGGAGAAGTCCACAGTGAGAGTTGTAGCTTTCGATCTGGTAAGAAGGAGGCCAAGAAGGGAAGAGCGTGCTACTCTATTGTGATCCATATCCTTCATTGGTTGGATGTAGCTGGGCTTGTAGATGTGAATTTTAGACCACAATGCTGGGGTTGCAAGCGCGACGCGTCTCCAAAGGGAGCACACGTGAGAAATATCTAGATTGTGCAGTACATCATGGCCGCGTGCATTGTATCTGGAGTATTCAGGGCCATAGACTTGGGAAGGTTCGATGACGACAAAAGAGAAAATGAGGGAGAGAATCTCAGGTGGAAGTCGCTGGATTCCCGCACCGTCAATTGCTCTCTCAATAATGGGGATTGCTTCATAAAGTATGCAATAGTTATTCTGAGTGCACATGAGAAGCGCGAGATACGCTCGTGCGAGCGCTTTGGCCTGGATAAGATCTTCTCGAAGACCGTCTTTATCAGCTGGTGTCAGGGTGTTCGAGTTTAGTTTATGGCCAAATTTAAGAGCGTGAGGTCGCGAGAACCCCAATAACCTCGGAACAGTGTGCCTGCAGCTGGAGCAGATAACAATATCTTGGATAAGATGAGAGCATTCTGAGCAGATCACGTTCTGCGTAAAAATGCTGTTGAATACTGAGGGCGCGTGAATCACCATAGTTTGGCTGTGTACAGTTTGAGTTCATTAGCTAATGTGGATTCTGAAGAATAAACATGCATCCAAAAATGTTTATGACGTAGAAATGCCAACTATGAACTGGTAATGGTCGTGGACAGGAGCAAGTCAAGTGTGCTCTCTGCTTCCACTAGCCTCAAAACGCGGTCTTCAAATATGGCACTTCAGACAGATTGCTAAATTGTTAACAGTCGTAGCGTAGATCCTAGTCCGAAACGCCAAGACCTGTGTTGCTCTTATTTTCGTGGCTGTGACATCTTCCAGTAAATCCTTTCACTTGACTTATTCGCTAACAGATTTAATTTGGCAAAGGAATGGGCTATATAGATGATGAATTACAGGCTATATACTGAATACAAAAGCTTTGTACAGGCCAAGCTGCACAAAAAGCTGTTGTGGAGGGAGATGAGCCAATCATTGCTTGTCTATCACGCTAGAAAACAAATTCTTAGCACTGGAGCAACCATGAGCGAATATGGGAAACAACGTACCTTTCACACAAGAGTAGCTAGACAATGACTTGTTATAAAGACCACCCGCAGGGATAACACTTAAGTCCTTGACGGGACCTTGTGCTCCAGTCACGGTCATCGAGAGTCCAGCACAATTGTTGTCACTAAGTTGAATTCAGATATAAGTGAGATTCAAAAGGTGAAAACAGAACATACGTGAAAAAATCGCATTTAATCGATTTATCCGTCACTTCCAGTGACGACAAAGCGTCGTTGAAAGCTAGTTCAATGTTCTGACATCCAGTAGGAACTTGCTTGGCTGTAAAGTCAACCTTTTTCCCCCCAAGGTTAGAATCTGTGAAACCGGATGCGACGTGGGTTGTGGGAGATGTTTGGCCAGTAGATTGAGGGGTGGGCCTAGCCAAAACAAAAGGAGAGGATAGGAGAACAGTGATAAAGAAGAGTGAAGTAAGCTGCATGATAGTCTCTCTGTTGTGGGGAAGTGGGCGTTAAGTTATGAAGGAAGGTCAGAAGTAGATGCTTTCACGACAAACCATTATAACGGCTCGTATACCTGAAAAGAGGGGGGTCCCGCTTAGATCTTTCTAGGAATGACAGATGTTGTTTCTTGACGAGCAAACTTTGAACGGTGAAAATCTTATTTCATGAGAGCGAATCAAAATAGGGGCACCTTGATACACTGATAGGTTGTTACATCCTGCCACAAACTGGGAGCAACTATCAAGAACAGCAATGATTTCCACCGCGGTCCAGTCACGTCCGATAATAAGTACGAGATCAGGGTAGCGACATACTGTATATTGGCTATCTGCTGGTGCTGTCGAGGTCGTTTTACAATGTCTGACATCCGAGGTTTTCAAGCCCGCACATACAAAGTTTGGCACATAAATTTTGACGAAGCACGAAGGTGGAGGGTCAATTTTTGCGCAGCTGATAATTGGATAGAAAACTGGGCTCTAGCTTAATGCATGATGGAGAGCGTACAGCCAAAATATTTAGCTTAGTCTATTGAGAGAATCAAGTAAGAGTCTGGGCACGACTTTGGGTCGTGAGATTTCAGACGATAGCATATGGTATGGAACAAGGTCTCCTGTTGATGAGTGAGGCTGAACATTTTTTTTAAAGGTGCAGGTGTGTTAGAAAATTGCACGCTAAATTCAATTGCGGCAATAACTTCTCAGGGATGGGAAGACGTGGCTGTGGAAGGAAAAGTTTCTCTTACGTGAATGGCACCTTTGGAATAGAACCAAGAGTAGGTTTATGGCAAGTGGAAATGTTTGCATACGGTGGTGTTGTCTTGAAATGTTACAATGCGTCCTGAAGCTAGATCATATTACCAAGGTATCAGCAGAGTCAAAATGCACCATGGCTCCCGTCAACATATATAATATGATTCCAAACATACGGGTATAACGAACTATTAGAATAAGCACTAACCTATCTGGGCACAATACGGGCTACTTGAGTACTAGGAACCCAGTTTCCCGAGTCGTTCAACGTCGTGTAAACGTCATGCTCGACCACCAAAGTAACATCTGAATGAATACCTTCCGAAAATTTCGGTAGCCAGCTCCTTAACTTGAAGGGTAAAGGTTGATGCTTGAAATACAATCTCGCAGACTTTAACCCCGCTCTTTTCAGACGATGGCTAAGCATATCCATGACCACTTCAGAAGGAACGATCTTGACCGGTGTTTCGATATCCATCGAACGAAGTCTTGGAAGAATCGATTCACGTGTGAGGCCGCGGAAGAAACTAGAACCAAGGGATGTTCTGAAGCGATCATCGATACCGTCGCCACCGTTGTGAGCATCCAAATCTTCTGCATCTTGCCGGATATAGTAGACATTCTTAATCGTCAGGTCCTCCAAATCCCACAAAAGAGTAAGTGCTTCCAGAAGGCTCTCTGGAGATATTCGAATATCGCTCAGAACAAGTTTAAGACATTGACATGAGCGACGACAGAACGTAATAAAGCCGTGAGGATCGAATGGTGCAGTGGGCTCTTCATCATCGGGAATGGCGGTATAAGTGGAGTCGGCTCTCCAAAGAAACGGAGGAGCGATGGCGACATTTTTGACATTAGGAGCATTATACCAGTGGAGGTAAATTTCGATCGGTTCTTGTCCTACATATCCCGTTCCGACGCTGAGTGTTTCCAGCTGAGGTAAATGGACAGTTGGGATAGCATCAGGCATTGTACAATGGGTAGCAGTGACGCGCAGGACACGAAGTTTGGGGAACATTTCCCAGAACCATGGATTACTTTCCCATAGACCATTTAGGATCAGACTGGTCACATCTAACGGTGAGATCTGAGAGGACGTAGAGATCATTGGGACTGCACACTCTAGGTGGCATAACCGCTTCAAATGACTCAGATCTAAAGGAGGCAGATCGTACGCCAAAGATGGGACGGTCCACGCGCTACCAGCCGTGAGATTCAGCTGTCGTAGAGCTTGAGCTTTTGCGGAAAGATTGGGTATCAAGGCAATGAAGGGACGAGGAATGGTGAGCTCCTTGATACGGTGCAAGTGATTAAACACTTTTCGAGCAAGTTCTAGAGGCTCCGGGCCAGCCGCAGATGGGAGTGGGTAAACATAGTAAGAGATCTGTACAGAGAGACTTCCCTCTCTCGATCTCGCAAGAAAAAGATCAAGAATAGAAGCCCTTGCAATTCTGTTCCGGTCTAAATCTCTGACAGGTCGTCTCTCAAGAGGTGTGTCTAAACGGAGATCTGACCATAGCGATGGTGTGTTTAATGCGACGCGTCTCCAAAGCGTACAGACCCCAGCGAGGGATAAGCTTGGAAGTACGTCGGCTGCGATGCGGTATTCCGGAGCGTAGATATGAGTTTGTTCTGTAACCACATACGAGAAGACGAGAGATAAGACCTCTGGGGGAAGTCGTTGTATTCCAGTGCCCTTCAACCCTCGCTCCATTATGGGGATCGCGTCGGAGAGCACGCGATAATTGTCTTGCAGAGCAGTCAAAAGTGAAAGATAGGTCCGAGCAAGGCTTTTTGATTGGTCAAGGATCTCTCGAAGTTCGTCCCTATCCGCCTCTGTAAGCATGTTCGAGTTGAGCTTGTGGCTGAACTGAGCAAACTCGAGAGAGTGGGATTCGGGAAAGTCGAGAAGCCGCGGTACACTGTCCTGGCAATGGCGACAGAGTATAATATCTTGAGTAAGATGGAAACATTGGGTACATATGGTAGGCTGCAGCGATATTGTAGTGGGAGGCATGATTATACCTGTGCACGTAAAATGAGAAGACCAACAGGCTTGATTCAAGTCAAGACACGTTACAAAATAGAGGAGTCCCAAAGTATTTGCTCAGCCAGGATAAAGAGAAGCAATGGAAGACACCAAGTCTAGTTTGGGTCAAGAACTTGACCAAGGTAAGAGGAGAGTCAAGATGATGCCCCTTCAATGACTTTCATCCTTACGGTCATCTCAACACTTGGCATCAATTAGCGTCCTTACCTTGTTTTATTCAGCGTTTTCTCTAGGGCTGTCGGAAAGTCCTAATGGCCCCTGTTCGTAGCCATACAAAGTCTCGACTAGGCTGCCGCACTTGTCGAAGTCGTAAGGTCAAATGCGATGAAACTGGGTGAGCATAGGGCGACCTTTATATGCTACCTTCAGATGGTTCTGATGTCTAGAATAACAGTTATCCTACTTGTAACAACTGTGCTAAACGGAATACAAAATGTGACTGGCCAGTGGAACTGACTCGTGTAGAGGGTTCTCATTCCTCGAATGAACCTGCCTCAGCGGTCCAACAACATTCCAGAAACCTTCCCAGCCCAGAACAGCCCTTTACTCCGCATAATTTTGATATGGTTACCCTCGAACTTTGTGAGTATTGTTGAAAAACCTTGCCTGCTGCTGCGGGCTCAATCTCATATTAGTTCACCACTGTTGTACGGGGATGACTTTGTCCCATGATCACATGGGAGACAAACTAACGGAAATGAAGCGTATTTGTCAATACATCCTCCCAAGATTAGCACTAAGCTACCCATTTCTCATGCATTCCATCCTCAGTGGTGTGTTCTGGTTTCTGTAAGACGAGGGGTTTGCTACTGACTGCCATTAGTCTCCGCTCTAAACCTCCACAAAACATGCAAGGGCACACTTAGGCAACTGGACCATCATACTCTTTCTGAATACCACTATCGTCAAGCCATATCTCATACCGCAACGGTCTGCAAAGACGGCCAATGTATTTCTACGGATCATTCGTGCACTCAACTTACAACTGCTCAGTTTGTATCTGGGAATTTGTTGTCATTCGTCGCGTTTTCCGAGGCTTCCACTCGAATGTTTGGCAAACAAGCTGGATTCCAGATCGACGCCATCGTGGATTGGATGCAGTCCCAGCGCCGCCGAATACCTCATTTCTTTGAAGATCACAAACAAAAGCTTTTTAATGGGCCAATATCTGGAACGCTGAGGTTCTCTACTGACATCATCTCAGAGGTATTTGGAAACCATTATGTGCCGCCTAACCCTGAGGGCAACATCCCGATGTTCCCGACACTTCTCTACTCTATCCACGTCGCCTTTATGGATTCTGCAGACGAATCTGAACTATCAGAGCCTAGTGTTGCAGAAACCTACCGCAACACAGTAACTGTTCTAGAACGAATCCATGGTCTTTTCGTTCGTAGACTGCCAACGCATGCCCTCTATACATGGTCGATTATAATTTCTTCTGAATTCCTCGAATATGTTCGCGAGCGACGGCCACAATCCCTCGTTATATTTGCCAATTTCTGTGCCTTCTTCCAAGCATCGCTCACTGGTTCAACAAGTCTTTGGTGGGCTGAGGGACATCACGATTGGGTGAAAATCATTCGAGGATTGCTTTCGCAGGAGTGGCAGACTTACCTCGATGTGTGTCTCAGCTGGGATAAGACGACCCCGTCTGATCCAGCATCCGGTGCTATTGGGGAGCAAGACACTGTCGTGAATTGGGCAGCTCAACTTGCTGGTGGCGTACTATGAGGGGCACATGCGAAAGATGGTTCGCTATCCTGCAAACACTCGTTTTGGGTTATCCATCACCTCGCTTACTCTAGTTTTTTCCTTTCCATTCTCCGCTTTTTTTAGGCGTAAGCGTCTAAAATGGCCGACCCCAAACCAAGCTAGAAGATGGAGACTTAGAAATCGTTGGGGTGCCCCAAGCTCAACGGACTTACAAATGCCTCCTGCATTCACCGAGCCCCACGACTTTGTCAGCTGCATCGCAGCCTACTTGCTTTTACTGGCTATCAGCAATATTTGCGCAAGTGGTGTTTTAAACTTCTACTCATTTAATGTCGTAGCTGGTACGAGGCATCGTTCTCCGACACTCCTAGAATTTCAGCACAAGTGAATGGCATACTTTGGTTAAATTTATTTAAGTATGTCTGACTTGAAGAGAAATTTTTATCGTAACTTACACTGGTCAAAAACTAAGCCTTGAAACACTGCGAATATCTTAATAGGTCACTACTAGGCTGTCAAGCAAAGCGAAAGGATAACATAGCCTCTGCCCTCGGATGCAATGTGCGGGGATTTTTGGCCATGACGCTGAGACCCACCTTACAAAGTCGGGGAACATGATGGTTATGATCACACGCAGCCACAGTCTAGGTTGACTTGTTTACTCACCTTGTTTCGCTCCTTTTTTCTCTTGCATACTCAGAGTATTTAATGGCTCCTGTTCGCAGCCATAAAAAGTCCAGTTTGGGCTGTAGAACTTGTAGAAGACGCAAGGTCAAATGCGATGAGACTGGGTAAGCATGAGGATGGCCTTCGCTGTACCTTCGAACGGTTCTCACAGCAAGAACTACAGCTTCCCTAACTGTAATAACTGCACTAAACGCGCTATAAAATGTGATTGGCCAGTGGAAGCGGCTCACGGAGATGATTCTCGTTCATTGAGTGAACCTGTTTTGACGGTCGTCCAACAAAACTATGGACTATCTTCTGATCCCGAAAAGTCCCTTGCTCCACACAGTTTCGATATAGTTACTCTCGAGCTTTGTGAGTATCGTTTTCACTCCTTTCATTGCTCGATATGCAGCCAGGGTTCGTAGCTCACCCGCGTTTCTAGTTCATCACATTTGTACGGGGATGACTTTGTCCCTTCTATATGGCCACATTGGAACCAATTTGACGGAAATGAAGCGTGCTTATCAGCATACCCTCCCAAGGTTGGCATTAAGTCATCCATTTCTTATGCATTCCATCCTCAGTGGTACGTTCTCATTTCGGCAAGTTGTGGATTTCCTAACGTGGATACCAGTTTCAGCCCTGAGCCTCCATAAAGCCTGCAACTATCAAGTTGGGCAACTGGATTACCACAGTCTTTCGAAATATCATTATCGCCGAGGCGAGTCTCATTCAGCAAGGTTCTGCAAAGACGGTCAATGCATTTCTACAAATCATTCGTGCACTCAACTTGCGACTGCCCAATTCGTATCCGATAATCTTCTGTCATTTGTTGCTTTCTTTGAGGCTTCCTCTCAAATGTTTGGCAAACGGCGGGGCTTCCAAATCGACGCGATTGTGGATTGGATGCAATCTCAACGCGGCCGACTGGGCAATTTCTATGACAGTCACAGGCAAAAGCTTTTTAATGGGCCGATGTCTGGAGAGTTGCGGTTCTCTATCGAGACTGTCTCTGAGATTTTTGCAAACAACCAGCTTCCACACAATGCTAGTGGCAACATTCCCATGTTTCCAACTGTCCTCTCCTCTATTCACGCTGTATATATGGATTCTGCAGATGACCATGAGCTATCCGAGCCCAATGTCACAGAAACATACAGGAATGCGGTAGCAATTCTTGAAGTCATCCATCGTGTTTTTGCTCATGGACTGCCCATGCATGGCCTCTACACATGGTCAACTGTGATCCCATATGAATTTCTCGAGTATGTTCGCGAACGACGGCCACGAGCATTGGTTATTTTTGCCACTTTCTGTGCCTTTTTCCAAGCATCGCTCGCTGGTTCCACGAACCTTTGGTGGGTAGAAAGACATCATGATTGGGTGAACGTCACTCGGAGCCTGCTTTCGCTAGAATGGCACCCATATCTCGATGTGTGTCTTAACTGGGGTGGTATGGCGACAACCAAAGCAGCTTCTGGTATTCAAGGCACTGGGACGAATTGGGCGGCTCGGATTGCTGGCAACGCACTGTAAAGGGGACACAGAATAGACCGTTTGCTATGTTGGAATTCGCCCATTATACTCCCTACCTCATACCTCTGGCTTTACACTCTTTCCTCTGCACTATTCCAATTTGGGTGGCTGTATAATGCCGTAAAATGTGACGGTCGTGGTTACTCATTTACTTGATACCGACACTGACTGGATTCCTCTGTACCTTTTCACATCGCTGGTCATAATGAGGAGTCTCGCCCTGCTGAAATACAGCTGATTACTTATCTATCTTGAAGAGCTCGCCTTTGCGTAAAGACGTTGAAGGTCAAGGCGATGAGATGACTCACGGAATTTAATTTGGTGGCCACATTGACTTCCCAATTAAGCAAATTTGTCAGCCAGTCGGGCTCTTTGTCAAAGGGAAAGCCGTTTTTTTGGTCCTTGGGGATAAATTTTATTAGAGGCGTGACCGCGTTTCCCCCGAACGCGTTTTTCACATGCTTGGACGCATATGGGACTTCACAATTTGATTAGGTGTTTGATGGAAGGCCGAACATCCTGCTCTCTACTCTCATCTCGATGTTTTTCGACCGCGAGAAATGCAATGAATTACTAATTGAACGATGCCCGAGACGCGAGTTCAGGATCCCATGCTGTTGGGGGGATCTAGGCGCCTAAAATAACTGACCCCAAACCAAGTCGCAAGACGAGGGCCTTTTAAACCGTTGGGGCACCCCAAGCTCGACAGTCTCTTGCCTCTTGCACTCACAATGCCTAACGACTTTGTAGGCGGCATTACAGTCCGCCCGCTTGTAGTGGCTCTTGGCAATATTCGCGTATGTTGGGTTTTAAAACTTTTTTCTCATCGATGCAGCATGGCTGAGGCGTGTTTTTTTTCAAGCTCTCCATCCCAGTCTCAACGAAAAACAACGAGTGGATCGCAGCAGAAGTCCTTCGCGATGATTTCCTGCACCAACAATCGCTTATAGACGCTTTGGCCGACGAGGACGAACAGCAAGCAACCGTAGAGCTTGCAGCCCGTTTCCTAGGGTTCATCGCTGCCAACATCTATGCTTCAGCAGAGCAAGAATCCCACCGTGCTAGCGTGCTTCTCAACGCTGTTAATCACTTCCACACCCAATTTCTTTCCATCACCGATGTGCACAACCTTGCTGCTGCATACGATTTCGAGACGCGCAAGGCAATTCTCACCAACTATTTCAGTGCTCTTGCCACTCTCCAGTCGAGAAATACACAAGGGATCAAAGCTACTCCTCAAAGTGCTTTGCTCCAGGACGAAAAGACCGACGTATATGCCCTTTTTGGTGGCCAGGGCACCAACGAAGTTTACTACGATGAACTGAAGAACCTCTTTGATATCTACAGGCCCTACGTCGAGTCATATATCTCTACCCTTTCAAAAGACGTCCTCGTCCCTCTCGCAGCTACCGATGCTGCTCACCTTCATCTTGGTCTCAATGTTCATGCATGGCTCACTGGTGGAGCAGAGGTGCCTCCTGTCACCTACCTTGCTTCTATCCCAGTGTCATTCCCGCTGATTGGATTGACTCAGCTAGTCCAATATCTCATCGTGGCTCAGGTCTCCGGGCTTTCCCCTGGCGAATTGAAGGGCAAGTTAGCTGGTGCAACCGGCCACTCTCAAGGAATTGTTTCTGCCGTTGCGATCTCCGCATCGACCACTCTCGAGTCTTTCGCCACCAACTCTGCGAAAGCTCTCAAATGGCTCTTCTTTTCTGGTCTTCGTGGCCAACAGACCTTCCCCGTCGTATCACTCGATCCGTCGCTCGTCAAGGACTCAGTTGAAGGCGGCGAGGGTACACCTAGCCCTATGCTTTCCGTCACCGGCCTCACGCTTAAGGAGCTTGAGCCTCATATTTCTCAGACCAACAAGCATCTTCCATCGAACTCCAAGCTCGGGGTTTCTCTCAATAACGGCGCGAAGGCCTTTGTTGTCACAGGTCCCGCTAAAGCTTTACATGGCCTCGTGACCAACCTTCGCAAGCTTCGTGCTGCTGGTCAGGACCAGAACAAGGTCCCCTTTTCTCAGAGAAAACCTGTCTTCTCTGCTCGTTTCCTTGTTGTTGGTGTTCCCTACCACTCCGACTATCTCACTGGGGTTACCGACAAGGTCATGGAGGACCTTGGAGAAGAGCTTTGGACACCTTCGGACCTCGAGGTCCCTGTTTTCAACACCGAGGATGGTGGGTTTCTTTTAGATTATTTTGCACACAAGTGTCTCATGATTTTCAGGGTCTGATCTCCGTGATGTCACTTCTAGCCTCACACGCTCGATTTGCGACCAGATCTTCACGCAGCCGATCCACTGGACGGTTGCCACCAACTTCTCATACACTGCCACCCATGCCATCGACTTTGGTCCGGGCGGTCTTAGTGGCATTGGTCCTTTAACCGCTCACAATCTTGCTGGTCGTGGTGTTCGTGTCATCGTTGTTGGTGATCGCGGAAAAGGAGATGCTGAGCTCTTTGACGCTACCAAGGTTCACACTGAGGTGTGCTGGACCGAAAAGTGGTCGCCCTCATTGGTTAAGACCAGGTTTGTTCTCATGTCGAATTACATTTTACAGTCTTCTCAATCTTAGTAGTGACGGGACTATTCATCTCAACACGTCCTTCTCCCGTCTGCTCGGCAAACCTCCCTTGATGGTTGCTGGCATGACACCGTCGACTGTTAAGGCTGGTTTCGTCAGCGCTGTCCTCAATGCAGGTTATCACGTGGAACTTGCTGGCGGTGGTCATTACAATGCGGCAGCTGTCCGAGCGAAAGTTGAAGAAATTCAGGCGCAGATTCCTGAAGGTGTTGGGCTCACTCTTAACTCTCTCTACATTAACCCACGCCAGTTCACATTCCAGCTCCCTCTCTGGCAAGAGCTGAAGAAGGCTGGAAAGCCCATCGAAGGTTTTTGCGTCGCCGCAGGCATTCCCACCACTGAAAAAGCTGTTGAGATCATCGATGGTCTTAAGAGTGCTGGCATCCGTCACGTCTCATTCAAACCTGGCTCTATTGACGGTATTCGTCAAGTCGTTAACATCGCCGCCGCCAACCCCGACTATCCCATCATCCTTCAGTGGACTGGTGGTCGTGCTGGTGGTCATCATTCCTACGAGGATTTCCACCAGCCGATCCTTCAGACCTATCGTGCTATTCGTCAGCAGGAAAATATTTCTCTCATTGCTGGTTCTGGCTTTGGCGCTCCTGACGGCTCTGATATATATCCTTATCTCACTGGCGAGTGGAGTCAGGAATATGGGGTTCAGAGTATGCCTTTCGATGGCTTCCTATATGCGAGTCGTGTCATGGTGGCCAAGGAGGCACACACGAGTGAGAGCGTCAAAGATCTCATCGTTGCTGCATCAGGCGTTGAAGATAGTGCTTGGGAAGGCACCTATGCGAAGCCCACTGGTGGTATCCTCACGGTCCGTTCCGAGCTTGGCGAGCCAATCCACAAGATCGCCAATCGGGCTGTCAAGCTTTGGAAGGAGTTTGATAACACTGTCTTTGCTCTTCCTAAGCCTAAGCGTATGCCGTGGTTGGTTGAGCACCGTGACGAGATCATCGAGAAGCTCAATCGGGACTTCTCCAAGCCTTGGTTCCCTAAGAAGAAAGATGGGACTGTTGCGAAGGAGCTAGGCGATCTGACCTACGAAGAGACTGTCCTAAGGCTCGTCGAGTTGATGTTTGTTGAAAAGGAAGAGCGCTGGGTTGACGTGAGCCTGAGAAATTTATTGGGCGATTGGTTGAGGAGGGTTGAAGAGAGGTTTGCAGGTGTAAATGGTGGAGGTCATAATCCTTCAATTTTGCAGGTATTTCATCTGTTTTTCTCATTTTGGACCTGAAAATAACTGTTTCCAGGCGTATAAGGAACTGGACTCCCCTGCGCCTTTCATCGAGAAATTCTTCAAGACTTATCCCCTCGCGTCGACGCAGCTCCTTGCCACTGAGGACGCCGCATTTTTCTTGGCCATTGCGCAACGCCCTGGTCAAAAGCCGGCCCCGTTCATCCCAGTCTTGGATGATTCGTTTGAAGTTTGGTTCAAAAAGGTATGTCTCTTGTTTGGTGTTCTCTATTCCAGTTTTTCAATATTGTCGCAGGATTCTTTATGGGCTGCTGAAGATATTGAGGCCGTCTTTGACCAAGATCCTCAACGTGTATGTATCTTGCAAGGTCCCGTCGCCGTCAAGCACTCCCTCGTCAAGAACCAGCCAATCAAGGAGATGTTGGGTGACATTAACTCAGCAATCATCGCCAAGCTCCTCGCCGAGAATTACGAGGGTGACGAAGCCAATGTTCCCGTTGTCGACTACCTCGCTACTACTCCACCTGTAACCGTCGAGACCGTTACAGGCATGAAGAAAGAAGCACAGGGTGAAGAAGTTACCTTCACTGTCTCCGCAGGTCAACTTCCCAACAAGGAAGAGTGGCTCGAGATGCTTGCCGGCTCCAAGCTTTCATGGCTTCGCGCTCTTGTGTCCTCTCCAACCATCGTCCAGGGCAAGGCGTACATAGACAATCCTATTCGCCGAATTCTCGCTCCTAGGAAGGGGCAAAAGGTCATCATTGCTGGTGAACGCTCCATCACGGTTTATGGCTCTGCTCGATCCTTTGGCCCACATCCTTCAGACTTCAAGGCCGTCGAGATTACATATGACGCGTCATCTAAGAAAATCGACCTTACCCTCTTCGAGGAACGCCGTGGCTCGGCTATTCCTCTCCATCTCCACTTTGTCTATCGACCTGACCAAGGCTTTGCGCCGATTCATGAAGTGTCTGATAAGCGCAATGACCGCATCAAAGACTTTTACTGGCGCTTGTGGTACGGTGATGATCAAGAGATGCCCAAACTAGGCATTCGAGACACCTTCACTGGGCCAGAGGTGAAACTTGAGTTGGCAGACATCGAAAAGTTTTGTGCCGTTGTCGGAAATGCTGGTGAGGATTTCAAGGGTGTTAGGACTGAAGGTGATGCAAAGGTAAAAGCTCCAATGGATTTCGCTATTGTTGCGGGCTGGCAGGCGAGTTCTTCCTTTCATTCTTTTATCCTTCGAAATTTTTATGCTTCGGATAGGCCATTATGAAGTCCATCTTTCCCGAGGCTATCGATGGTGATCTCCTTCGTCTTGTTCACCTATCGAACGGTTTCCGCGTTGTTTCCGGTGCCAAACCTCTTCAGGTTGGTGATGTTTGCAGGACCGCCGCTACTATTGTGTCCGTCACGAACGCCCCAGAAGGCAAAATCGTGAAGGTCAAGGGCTTCGTTTACCGAAATGCTGCTCCTGTCATTGAAGTCACTTCGTCTTTCCTCTATCGTGGCACATTCGTCGATTACGAAAACACTTTCCAGACGGACGATGACCCCGAATATCTCGTCAAGCTAGAGACAGACGCTGAAGTTGGTGTTTTAAAGTCAAAAGAATGGTTTAAATGGGACGATGACTCGCGACCTCTCATGGCTGGCACATCCCTCGTTTTCCGCACCCAATCCGAAGTTACTTTCAAGGATAAAACCAGCTTTAAGGAAGTGACTGTCACTGGAGAGGTCTTTGTCCGCAATCAGGCCAAGAAACTCATCAAGGTTGGCACTGTTGATTTCTCCCAGGAGGACTCGCGTGGAAACCCCGTTCTCGCCTACCTTCAGCGCTCTGGTACACTCCAGGAACTCACTACGTCCTTCGAGGGCTATACCCTTACTAGCGAAGCTGCCTCTCCAGTCTTCAATGCTCCACTCACGAACGAGGACTACTCCAAGATCTCCGGCGATTTTAACCCCATTCACGTGAATCCCTACTTCTCTGATTTCGCATCTCTCCCTACTACAATTACTCATGGAATGTGGAGCTCCGCTGCAACTAGAAAATATGTCGAAAATGTCGTTGCTCAAGGGCATCCTGACCGCGTTCACTCGTGAGTCTCAATTAGTTGCCATTCTTCTCTTTGCTTAAAATTTTTAGCTATGATGTCTCGTTTGTCGGCATGGTACTCCCAGGCGATGAGCTTACTGTCAGTCTCCGTCACATCGGAATGAAGGAAGGCAATATGGTAGTCAAGGTTGAGACATCGAACGCTCGTGGGGAGAAGGTTCTTTCAGGAACTACAGAAGTCTCCCAATCTCCCACCGTCTACGTCTTCACTGGCCAAGGTTCTCAGGAGCCTGGCATGGGCATGGACCTTTACCAGAGCTCTCCTGCTGCTCGAGCTGTTTGGGAAGCCGCTGATGAGCATCTCCTCGCTGTCTACGGCTTTTCAATCGTCGACATTGTCAAGAACAACCCTAAAGAGAAAACCATTCACTTCGGTGGTATCAAAGGACAAGCTATTCGCCAGCGTTATATGGACATGACCTACGACACGCAGGACAAGGACGGTCAAGTCAAGACTCTGCCTTTGTTCGCTGATATTGACATTCGCACTGCTCGTTACACTTTCAGCCATCCTAATGGCCTCCTTTTCGCAACTCAGTTCGCTCAGATTGCCCTCGTTGTCACCGAGAAAGCTGCGTTTGAGGATATGCGCGTGAAAGGGTTTGTCCAGAAGGACTGTGCTTTTGCCGGTCACTCTTTGGGAGAGTATTCTGCACTCGCTTCCATTGCTGACGTCTTGGCTATCTCATCCCTCGTCGACATCGTTTTCTATCGTGGTATCACTATGCAGCGTGCCGTCGAGCGCGACTCTCTCAACCGCTCCAACTACGCTATGTGCGCTGTCAACCCCAGCCGCATTTCGAGGACGTTCAGTGACGCTGCTCTTCGTGAAGTCGTCGACTCAATCTCAACCTCAACTAACACTCTTCTTGAAATTGTCAATTTCAACGTTGAGGTATGTCGTTTATTGATATTAATTATCAGACTCTTTCTCACCACTATCCGAAGGGTCAACAATACGTCTGTGCTGGCGAACTTGTTGGCCTTCAAACAATGACGAACGTCCTCAATTATCTCAAAATTCAAAAGGTTGATATTCCTAAGGTCAGCTAGTCCTCCCAATGTAACTTTTTGAATACTCAACATATTACAGCTCACTGATACCTTGGGCGTCGACAAGGTCAAAGAGATGCTTGGCGAAATCATCACATCCTGCCACGAGAAAGCTCTTGCACAACAAAAGGAACAAGACGGCTATATCAAGCTTGAGCGTGGTTTCGCTACTATTCCTCTGCCTGGTATTGATGTGCCCTTCCATTCACGCTACCTCTGGGCTGGTGTTATGCCTTTCCGCGCCTGTAGGTATTCAACTTTGTTGTTATTAATCAGTAAACTGATCCATGGATTCAGATCTCTCTAAGAAAATCAACCCCCACTTCATCAATCCTGACACCCTGATCGGCAAATACATCCCCAATCTTGTCGCTAAACCATTCGAAGTGTCGAAATCTTACGCTCAGCTCATCTACGACCAAACTTCATCTCCTCGCATCGACAAGGTTCTCAAGAAATGGGACGAGGAAGAGTGGGGAAGCAGTCGACAGCGTCAGCAGCTTGCATACGTCATCCTCGTCGAGCTCTTAGCCTACCAATTTGCCTCGCCAGTCCGGTGGATTGAAACTCAGGACAGGCTCTTTACCCAGTATGCCTTTGAGCGCCTCATCGAACTTGGACCGTCGCCGACTTTGTCCGGCATGGCCACTCGCACTCTTAAAGCCAAGTATGAGGTTTCTGACGACTCCATCAGCCGCACCAGGGCAATTTTGTGCCATGCTAAGCACACGAAGGAAATCTACTACCAATTTGAAGATGAACTCGAAGCTCCTGCTGCTGAGGCCCAGGAAGCTGCTACGCCTTCCCCTGCTGCTGCCGCTCCAGTTGCTGCCCCCGTCGTCGCCACTCCTGTCGCGTCCGCAGGGCCTGTTGCGTCGGTCGAAGACGTGCCCGTCAAAGCTATGGATATTCTCGCAGTTATTGTTGCCCAAAAGCTCAAGAAGAAGGTCGAAGAAGTTTCCATGTCGAAGTCTATCAAGGACCTCGTTGGCGGCAAATCAACTTTGCAGAACGAGATCCTTGGTGATCTCCAAAATGAATTCTCCTCAGCACCCGAGAAGGGCGAAGAACTTCCTCTCGATGAGCTCGGCGCTGCTCTAGCATCTGGACACTCCGGCAACTTGGGCAAACACACCTCTGGCCTTGTTTCGCGCCTTGTCGGTAGCAAGATGCCAGGCGGCTTCAATGCTTCAGCCATCAAGGCATATCTCTCGAAGACTTGGGGTCTAGGGCCTCAACGTGCAGATGCTGTCCTCCTGCTCGGTACCACTGTCGAGCCCCCTAAACGTTTGGGTAGCGAAGCTGAAGCCAAGACCTGGCTCGATGGCGTTGTCGGTTCATACGCTCAACGCGCTGGTATTAGTCTTACAACTGGCGGAGGAGGTGGCGGAGGAGGAGGAAGCGGCGGTGGTGCTGTCATGAACAGCGAGGAGTTCCTCAAATTCCAGGCTGACCAGCAAACTTTTGTCTCCCAGCAAATCGACCTCTACATGCGTCACCTTGGTCGCGATCCTCGTGCTGGCGAAATTCAGTACGACCAGGAGAAGGCCAACTCTTCGGCTCTTCAAGCCAAACTCGATTCCATTGCTCGTGAACATGGCGATACCTACATTGAAGGCATTCAACCCATCTTCGATCCTCTCAAGGCTCGTCATTTTGACTCTTCGTGGAACTGGGTCCGTCAGGATGCGCTTGTAATGTGGTACGACATTATCTTCGGCAAGCTTACGACAGTCGATCGCGACATTACTGCACGCTGCCTCGCCATTTTCAATCGTGCCGATCCCGAGCTCATCACCTACATGAATTATCATATCGAACGTTGCGACCCATCCAAAGGCGAGACTTACAAGTTAGCGAAAGAGTTTGGAGAGCAGCTTATTGCAAACACCAAAGAAGTCCTAGGACGCGATCCCATGTATCGCGATGGTGAGTTGGCTATTTTGTTCGCTTAATAAACTTTTTTATTGAACTACTTTTAGTCACATTCCCAACCGCACCCAAGACCGAAGTCACAGAAGGCGGTGATATTCTTTACTCAGAAATCGTTCGCGAGAACGTGCGGAAGCTCGAGGCATATGTCGAAGAGATGGCCAGCACCGATCCAGTTGAAGCGTCGCCCAACATCGAGAAGGTCCAAGATGACATCCTAAAGCTCTGGAGTCTCGTTAACTCGCAGCCCGGCATCAGCCAAGAACAGAAGAACAAAATCCGCGCGCTTTACGAAGGCGTTGCTTCATCCCTCCGCAAGAATGGAGACTTGACTCCGCCGACAGGCAGCCAGAAGAGTCGCCGTTCGTCTTCTCAATTCCTCCGTCCTCAGCATGCAAGCATCATTTCCGCTCCTCCCTCTGACAAAGCTCCTCTTCTGCATCTGAAACGCAAAGTTGGAACTAACTGGGAGTACTCCAGTAACCTGACTGGTGTTTATTTCGACGTCCTTAACGAGATTGCTACATCGGGGACGACATTCAAGGATAAGAATGCTTTCCTCACTGGCGTTGGTTCGGGATCCATCGGCGTCGAAATTCTCAAAGGTCTTCTCGCTGGCGGCGCTCGCGTGGTTATGACGACTTCTCGATTCAACCGTGCCAACGTCGAGTACTACCAATCCATCTACCAGACCTGTGGTAGCCGTGGCTCGTCCCTGACGGTTGTGCCCTT
Source organism: Flagelloscypha sp. PMI_526 (assembly GCA_021399455.1). NCBI lineage: Eukaryota > Fungi > Basidiomycota > Agaricomycetes > Agaricales > Niaceae > Flagelloscypha > Flagelloscypha sp. PMI_526. The sequence continues at coordinate 53,902 of JAJTUO010000147.1, forward strand.
CAATCAAGGTTCTAAACAGGACGTTGAGGCTCTCGTCGACTACATCTACACGAATCTCAGCATGGATCTCGACTATATCATTCCTTTCGCCGGTATCCCAGAAAACGGACGAGAAATTGATGGCCTGGACGACAAGTCTGAGCTCGCTCACCGAATGATGTTGACGAATCTCCTTCGTATTCTCGGTGAAGTAAAGAAGAAGAAGGCGGGTCGTAACTTCGTTACCCGACCCACTCAAGTCATCCTCCCTCTCTCTCCAAATCATGGTCTCTTCGGCAACGACGGCCTTTACTCTGAGTCCAAGATTTCTCTTGAAACCCTCTTCATGCGCTGGAACTCTGAGAGCTGGAGCGAATATCTTTGCCTGGCTGGTGCTGTCATTGGGTATGTTTTATCTCGTATCTTATCTTTTCCCTTCTAACACAATATTTAGATGGACTCGTGGCACTGGTCTAATGGGACCCACGAATATTGTCGCCCAGGAACTTGAGTCCTACGGTGTTCGTACCTTCTCAGCGAAAGAAATGGCTTTCAATATCCTCGGCCTTATGCACCCACTCCTCTTCAGTATCACCCAGGTTGAACCTATTTGGGCTGACCTCAATGGTGGTATGGATCGTCTTCCAGATCTTGCGGATATTACTAGTCGCATCCGCCGAAATCTAATGAAAAAGGCGGATCTTCGTCGTGCCATCACGCGCGACAACTCTGCTGACTTCAAGGTTGTCCGAGGAGTAGATGCTGAACGTCTTCTTAAGACCGTCGACGTCCTTCCTCGTGCCAACCTCACATTTGACTTCCCTATCCTCGAGACAACTGACAGTCTTTCTGACCTCGCGCATCTCCGTGGACTGATCGACCTCGAAAAGGTCATTGTCATTACAGGCTTTGCTGAAGTTGGCCCCTGGGGCAGCTCGCGCACTCGTTGGGAGATGGAGGCTCGTGGAGAGTTGACCATTACTGGTTGCATTGAGATGGCGTGGATTATGGGATACATCAAGCACTTCGATGGCCGTTTGAAGGATGGAACACTTTATGTTGGTTGGCTCGACAGCAAGACGGGAGAGCCTGTGGATGATAAGGATGTGAAAGGTCGATATGAGAAGGAAATCCTCACTCATGCTGGTGTTCGGCTCATTGGTTTGTCTGCTATCCTAGTCCTATGAGCTTCACTCATACTTTCTTCAGAGCCTGAGCTCTTCCGTGGATACGACCCGAAGAAGAAGATCTTCCACCAGGAGATCGAGCTGCTTCACGACCTCGAGCCCATCGAAGTCTCCGATAGCGATGCTCAGAAGCTCAAGTTGCAACATGGTGACAAATGCGATGTCTGGGCCAAAGAGGATGGCCAATGGGCTGCAAAACTCAAGAAAGGCGCTATGATCATGGTCCCCAAGGCCTTCCAGTTCAGCCGCACTGTCGCAGGCCAAGTTCCGACAGGATGGCATGCTGGCCGTTACGGTATTCCAGACGATATCATCGCTCAAGTCGATCGTGCTACCCTATGGGCCCTTGTTTGCACAGCGGAAGCCCTGAACATGTCCGGCATTACCGACCCATATGAGCTCTACCAGCACATCCATCCTTCTGAGGTTGGAACTGCGATTGGCAGTGGCATGGGTGGTGTTACGAGCATGGCGAAGATGTTCAAAGAGAGACGTGAAGAAAAAGATGTTCAGAGTGATGTTCTTCAGGAAACGTTAGTCGAATTTTGTTTTCTATTCTGTTGTCTCACCTGTTCACAGATTCATTAACACGACCGCTGGTTGGGTGAACTTGTTGCTGATGTCTTCGAGTGGTCCCGTGAAGATCCCTGTTGGAGCTTGGTGTGTTTCTTATTGGTTCTCTCGTTCCGACGTTTAATTCCCCTCCCAGCGCTACTGCCCTTCAATCCATTGAGATCGCTGCCGATACTATTCTGGCCGGGAAAGCGAAGGTCATGATTGCTGGCGGTTTCGACGATCTATCAGAAGAAGGGTCTTTCGAATTCGCTCAAATGAAGGCTACTAGTAATGCTGAGACCGAATTCGCGATGGGTCGTGAACCCACAGAGATGTCTCGTCCTGCTACAACTACTCGAGCCGGGGTTTGTTATTATTCTTTTCCCCAATTACTCTTACCTAACTTTCTCGTTTAGTTCATGGAGTCTCAAGGCACCGGAATCCATATCTGCATGTCTGCAAAGACCGCTCTCGAACTGGGCGCTCCCATCCGTGGTATTCTCGCATTTTCTTCCACATCTACGTACGCTTTAGTTTTTTTTTTAAAAAAAACTTGGAACTAATACTCTCATTTACTTCAGCGACAAGGCCGGCCGTTCAATCCCTGCTCCAGGTCGTGGTGCCTTGACTGTTGCCCGCGAAATGCCATCGAAGCACACAAACCCAATTCTCGACGTGACCTACCGATCTCGCCAACTTGCGTTCCGCCGCAAGCAAATTAAGCAATGGCTCACCCATGAGCATGTTCAACTCCAAGAAGAAATCGAGTTTAAGCGTTCCGAAGGCGACACAGTGGATGATGAGTACTTGCAGGACCGTGTTGCTACCTTGGAAGGCGAAGCTGCTCGTCAAGAGAGAGAGGCTTTGGCTGTCTACGGTATGCTCGACGGCTACGATGACCGAATTGCTCCCCTCCGTCGAGCTCTCGCTGTCTGGGGCCTCAATGCGGATGATGTCGGTGTCTTGTCTATCCATGGAACTAGCACCAAAGCGAACGTACGCCATAAATTATTTTGTTTTCACTAATCTCACATTACTTTAGGAGGAAAATGAAACCCAAATCTGGAACGATATCTTCACTACTATTGCTCGCACACCTGGCAACGCTGTTCCCATTGCTGCTCAGAAGAGTCTTCTTGGACACGCTAAGGGCGGATCTGCCGCCTGGCAGCTTGCTGGCCTTTTGCAGTCGGTTGTTACTGGCATTGTTCCTGGAAATAGGAATAGCGAGTGAGTGTATTCTTTTGCCCTGCTTTTTCCTCAAGATATTTATGATGACTTTCAGCAATGTCGATTCGCACTTCCAAGATCGCACGTATCTTATGTTCCCTTCGAGGTCTATCCACACCGATGGAATCAAAGCTGGACTCATGGTATGATCCCCTTATTTTAGTTTGTTTTCTGACTGTTGTCTGACATTTGTCTACAGTCCTCCTTCGGTTTCGGTCAAGTTGGTGGCATTCTCCTTGTTGTCCATCCTCGACAGCTCTTCGGTGCCCTTGAGCCATCTTACTACGAGGCATACAAGGCTCGTCACCAAGCCCGCTCGCTTCAATCATACCGCGCAATGAGCGACATGATGATCAAGCAAAACCTAGTCAAGATCAAGGACAGTCCTCCATATACTCCAGAGATGGAAAGCAAAGTCCTCCTCAATTCGATGGCTCGCGCAAGCTTCAACGCCAAGACTGGCTCGTATTCCTTCACCAAGGTTCCATCTGCCCGTGTGATCAACCAGGCGAATGTGGAAGCCGTTTCGAATATCTTCTCGCAGGGTGGTCTCAAGGAAGCTGCTGTTGGCGTTGGCGTTGATCAAGGTGAGCTTTATGGTTCATTAACATCCTTTCCAGGGAATTCATGTTTCTCTTAAGAACTGATCTCCTCCGTGCCCTCGCACAACCCGACCTTCGTTGAAAGAAACTTCACCAATGCTGAGGTTACCTACTGCCAGTCCCAGCCGTCCCCGGCATCATCATTCGCCGCTCGATGGGTTGGTAAAGAGGCTGTCTTCAAGGCGCTTGGAGTCAAATCAAAGGGTGCTGCCGCAGCTATGAAGGAGATTGAAATCGTGAATGACGAGAATGGCGCTCCTACTGTTCAGCTTCATGGAGATGCCCAAGCTGCTGCCAAGGCGAAGGGTATTTCCAAGGTTCTCATCTCCCTCAGTCACTCGGATGTAAGTCTCTTTTCTTTCCGGCCTCCATGATGATTCTCATCTGACTTTTCTACTTAGACCGTCGCTATTGCCTTCGCTCAAGCTTCTTAATCGGTTGGAGACACCGTGGGGTTTTTTCTTTCGTGGATCGCTGTCGTTGTCGCTGTTGCTTTGAATCAAATCGCTTACCAAAATTATCTTTTCTTTTCATGGACTTTCTGTACATTTTGTACCATTTAGACTGTACTTCACGCATTATACTTACGAAACATTAGACATTAGAATCACAAATTTTTCATGATCAAGCCAAGAACGACCGGAAATTTGTGACGTAGTCTGCAAACATAACAGGGACAAATTATGGTTGGGTCTCGAGCTTGACTGTAATTCAAACGTCTGTCCTCCATCATTGATTATAGTCACATAGGAACTACTATGAATTAGAAGAGCGTTCAATAGCAGTTTCCGCGCCTAGTCTTGATATTTCTGAAAATGCTACTCTGAGAAGATCCAAGTCTGCATCTAGGCTATCCGCTCGTGCTTTTACCTAAAGAAATAATGAGTGTTAAAGATTTCAGTTGTACAAAAGAAGTGGAGTTGCAGAACGAACAGCAGAGATAGTGTCACTGGCAGCAATAAGTTCATGATGATGATTATATACAAGAGATTGTCTTTCGCTATCAAGTTGTTTTATTTCTCGTTATTATCAGAAGGTTAACTTGAGGTAAAAATGATTGTAGGGAGTGACTTTACCTCCAAGAAGCTCGTTCTCTCGTTTGAGCAAACCGTCTAACGAGGATGTAGTTATAAGTTGGTCATAATATGATTTCGCATCGAAAGCAGGAGAATCTATGGAAAAATATATATTAGCTCATATGAATGTAACAAAGGAGACAAAGTCGCTCGGACCTAGGTTCATTGGATCCTGAGATACATTGGGATGTGGCGGCGGAGGACCAACACCAAGACCATAGTGTTTGCGTAAGAGATCTCGAGCACGTCCTCCTCCTTGTTTTGGTGGTGGAGTAGGAGAAGTGGGAACAGGGACAGCCCCCGCGAATGAAGGCTTCCTAGGCGTGCGTGTCGAATTCATTGGTGTGGACGGACTTGAAGGTGAAGGTGAATGAGGAGGCATCTGTTGTGCATCGCGAAAAGGTGAAGAAGGAGCATATTGTGGGACTGCAGAGGTGGGACGAGAACGGGGAGGAGTGGATGCAATTGAGGACATGGTGGGGCGAAGCAAGTTGGAATGGCTAGGGCTCAGCGGCAACTTAATGTGGAGCATAGGGTAGTTACACAAAAGTAATTAGGACTAACAACATGTAAAATATCTAAAATAACAACCATATGCATGCTATATTTTATGCCCATTCTCCTAATAGTGCCATTAGACCTGCACCAAGCATCATGCAAACCAGAGCGTAAACCAATCTTCCAGTTGGTGCTTTCAACATCTCTTTGTTGTACAAGAAGTCGTGGGCGAGAAGCTACAAAAGTTTAAGACCATAGATACAAATTTATAAGAACAATATCACATACCTCAACTAGGCCAGTGTAAATCAGGATACCAGAACTTATCGCGTCGAGGATGCCGCTAACAATGGAGGCAGTCGCAGTTTCCGGATTGTATGTCGTACGAATTCCAAGGCCGACAGCAATCCCGAGGGGAGTTGTTATACCATACCTGACAAAACATGAGGTTCATAAATTGACAAGTCCTAGACGATATACGTACAACAATGCACCATAGATCGGAAGCCGATGATATTTCGGAGACAGTTGGAGGTAAGCCAATCGACTTCCAAGTCCAAGACCCTCAAATGTTTCTAAATTGTGAGAATTCAATGCTCCGAGAGGTGTAATACAGAGCGCGAGTGGCGTACGATGAAAGACCAACACGACAAAGAGAATTACAAAGTCTTCATCCACAGCAAGAGTGAGGCCAATAAGGATACTAGACAATGAAATTCAGTGAGACAGCAGGCTGAAGAGAAGAACAATAAGCACCTGTGAAGAACGACACCAAACTCTAAGATAGCCAGACCAATTGCTTGAGTCATTGCACTACCGTCCTTGGCCCAGTGATATTCCTTTCCTTCGCCTTCAGCTTTCGAGGCATCCAAATGAGACTTGCTGGTAGTGCCAGATTCCGGACCATGGGCAGAATGACTCCCACTTGCATGACCATGAGTATCTAGACAGGTCAGATACTTAACACTCTGTAGTTCAACCTATGCAAAACTTACCATAAGCAACACCCGCCTTTTCGAGTTTGGCTGTACCCCAGCGGAAGGCAAGCAGTTCGACGATGAAGATGCTAAAGATGCTGACCATACAAATGGCTAAGCTGTACGGCTGAGGAGGAGCACTTGAGTAAGGGGTGGGCAGGGAAAATTGGAAAAAAAACGCACATATTCACTCATTTAGGGCCCAAGCACTTTGATCCTAGTGCTTCAAGGGAGGGAGCTAGAAAGATGGATGAACCCAGTGGCAAACTATGAAAAGTCAGTTTCTAAAGCCCTCGCAAGGAACAAACAAAAGTATAATCCCTTACAATGACGCCTGAACCAAAATAACGAGCAAAGCTACCATGAAAACACCAAATGAATAACAGAAGGGGAAGGCACAAAGGGGAGAACATACTCGAAAACGCTTTTTGGAATAGTGATAAACGAAGACCCTCTTCGCCAACACAGGCAACAAGGCACCGAACATCGACCCCACAAGAATCACGAAAATGGCAGCGATGCGAAGATGGAAATAAGTGTCTGAACCACCACCAGGGCCACATTCATCGTGAGAGTCGTCGTCTTCGGGGGGTTCACCATTGCTCGACGTATCATTTGTGATCTCTTGACGGAAAGCAAGATGGTGAGCGATTCCATATAAAGTGGATGCCATTGCTCTAAATGAGGTGCGTTCGTGCGTGGGACGAGGAGACGGAATTGGCCCCGTTCACAATATGAAGTTTTCTGTTAACTGGGAAGGTACTCCAAAAGTGGGTCATGGACAGTCAAGGGCCAGTCAAAATCCACGCGCTTTTTCATAATCAGTGTATAACGCAATCCAGGATCCGTATCATGCTTAGAGAGCAGATCAGCGATGGTAAGGTGAGGGTTTGAAGTAAGGTCATCGTATGTGATCTTGTGAGGACCGCTCCAGTCACTTGCTAGATTTCTTGGCCAGTTATTCTAGAGCAACTGTGTAGGTCTAGATTGGTAAAAAAAAAAATATTGTAGCGCCAATGGCATTATAATCCCAGCCCGATGATCATGAAGGGGGAAACCTCTAGCTCAACCAAAAAAAAAAGGGGGGGGGAAGCTCTATGTAAAGGTTCAACGGGAATTGCCACTGGGTCACGTTCACGTCTTTTGCTTTCGAACCGCCACAGTCGCGACTGTTCGACGAGCGTGGCGAGCTCATGGTCTCTAAAGCAGAGCAAAAATTAAAAACCACTTCGGACGTTGAATACGCTGATCCCGAATACAATCAACATGAACTACAATGCCCTACCGAAATGTCGCGCAAGAACTTGCGTCCCATGTCATCGGCCCCCTCCCTATTCAATCTCTGTTCGACCAACTGCTTCAGGCGGACGTTGACCTGGCTTTTGTAGAAAAGCATTCCGATTTTTCTCAAATTCTTACGGAGAACAACGATCCAGATAACAAACATATTATCCGCAACTTGGTGCGTTCTCTCTCTCGCTGCTACTTTCCGATTCTTTTTACACATCGATCCAGGTTCCCAAGGCCAATCTTTTGCTCAACGACATGAAACTCGTCGATACTCAGGACAAGCCTCCATATGGCCCGCGCGTCGACGACTGGTACCCAGCGATAGCCAACGCTTACAGTACACCCGCTCGCTCTTCCGGCAGCCCTTCCACTCGCAAGCCCTCCATCAACTGTCTGGCCGTTGGCAAGTCGGATGATCAAGACAACTTTTACCATCCTAGCTCAAAGGATGGGCATGGACGATAATCCCACCCTTTACATACTACAATGCTCTCGAGGAGGTAGAATTCTACGTTGAACTTGGACCACAAGAATACGAGGTATTTGGCGATCACAGCAAGTCCTTCGTTTTGCGGCACCAACAGTGCTTGCAGCGCGTTTGCTCATATGGGGTCCATGTTCGCGAATATTATGGCCAAGCAGAATCGCACCCATTTGTTCTCAGTTCACCTCACGACAACCGGTGACGCCCGTATCATCTACTGGGACCATGCCGTTATCCTTGTCTCCGCTTCCTTCCCATACGCTGTGCAGACCTCAATGCTTGGCCAGTTCTTTTATCGCTTTTCTCGCGCCAAGCCTGCTATTCGTGGTCATGATATCTCTATCTCCCCTGCAAACAAGGCAGAAGCAAGACGAAGCCCTGGCGTACTTTTCAAGAATTCAAGAATAACCGCAACCATTTACCTCAACGAGACCAGACCAACTATCACCATCAGGAGATGTTTAGAGACAAAACTGGTCCAATATATAGCCATTGAGGTTCCAGACGAAAACGCTATGAACAAGACCAAAACTCGACGTGTCATAGCCCATAAGCTTCCCTTCACCGATGAGGACCCCATGAGTCAGCACCGCTTTGGTCGTATGTTTGCAAGCCTAATACTGTGTAGGTCGCGGTCACGCGAGGTTATCTCGTCTACGATACTGTCGATAAACGTATTGGCTGGCTCAAGGATAGTTGGGTAAAGGAGGAGGTTGTACCGAAAGAATGGGACGTCCTCAAGCAACTCAATGCTGCCATGGTGCCTTGTGTGCCTACTTTCGTTTGCGGAGGTCCTATTGCGGCGGCAGAGAATGCTCTATGAGGGGTATTTCAGCGAAAAGTGGAAACAAAGCAGTGAAAAATGCAAAGTGCTGTCCCACGCGGATACACCAGCGCTTCCTCGTTCGAGAAGTTGGATCTTTTCTATGCCACTCTCTAGATAAAGAGCCCAATGTCACTCAAGATATGTCGTCTCGCGGATTGCAGAGGCCATCCATGTACTATCCGTTATGTTCTTCATAGTATTTCCATTGATTAGTGCCCATAGCTCACGAAATGGCTGTCAAAGCTGGTTGCCTCCATCGTGATATCAGCGAGAGCAATGTCCTTCATGTCAGAGTCCAAACGAACGAGGAGTTTGAAGGATCAGGCTCTCCCTCATAGATTGGGATATGGCTAAGGACATGACAACCCCAGTGGCACGTCAATATGAGAGAACAGTAAGCTTCTGTTCTCCCATTGTCTCTCGTATGATACACTCATTAACGCAACGACAGGGAACATGGCCCTTCATGTCCATCAACATGCTTTCGGATGAGCCTATTGATCATAGCGTTTCGGACGACCTTGAGTCCTTCTTTTGGCTCCTTGCCTACCTTCTTCTGCGCTACCTACAATGGAAGTGCAATACAAGTGATAGCACCAAAGATTCCGCCACCGTTTTGTGCAGACTCTTCGAGTCCTCTGATTGGGACGTGACAATGCCTGGAGACACTGTGGCGATTACAAAAGGCTTCTGCTCCATGATGCCTTTGTACAAGCTCAAGATGAAATTTTTGTCCTTCTCGAACGATGTTCCCACTACCACTTTGTTTGTATATCTGATTACTCAGCTGCAAGCATTCTGCGAATGCCAGGCGACACTCAGTGAAACGACCATGTCGCCTGGCTCGGAGGATCAGAGCAGAAGACTCTCGAGACTAATGATGTTTGGTGGTCATAACCAACACTCGTTCAGTATCTGCGAACTGTCGTTGAAAGCTCAGAATGGCCGAAGGACGATAAATGGGCAGACCAGTGCCCCAACTACCATTCGATCACCCGTGGCGCTACCGTTCCACCTCCGGCGAATTCCTTCCAAACGATGAAGAAGCAACATCAAGAATCTCAGCATCCCATGTCCTCAAACTCGCATAAAAGACCCCTCGAAGGCCAGTCGGAGGAAAGCCTGCATCCTCGACAGAAGCGCAGAATCGTAGAGGTTGAAGCCCAATGAACATGGTGGAAGCCGCTTTCTCTCGGTAGACTACGCACAGTACTTGCACCTTACGTTATCATCCA
>JAJTUO010000148.1:0-61450 GCA_021399455.1 Flagelloscypha sp. PMI_526
TGATTGGGAAACAAACGAATAAGCAGAAATTAAAAGGTTCATACACTCAAGAGGGCAATAAGACGACCCAGAGCCTGTTCAAACTTTGGGTCTTCGACAATTTTCGGGGCCTAGCCGCCAGGGCTAAGCGCTATAAGTTGAACTTGATCGAAGCCCTTGCGTAGGCAGCATATGTCAAGAAAAGACACAAATTGTGTAGAGGGGCACGTGTGTAAAGAAGGTGGTGGCCTACAACACAGCTGAGAGAGAGCTAGATGGAGATACAAGTCTGAGAGGTTCGCCGCTAGGCGCCAATCGAACAACACCCCAAATGGCGTCTTTACCAACTTCAAGACATTTCCTTCTCAGGAATGAGATCTGAGCTATCTGGTAGCGATCTGGTACCTTAACCTTGTCTAAACCAACAAATTACTTAAAGGAGATCAGGAAAATACGGAATACGTCCTGAGAAGAAGAGCAAAAAAAATAACTTGAAAGAGCGTGTTAGACTAATAGCTACATCGATAGTAAAGGAATGATAAATTGGGAAAACAGTCTATGAGAATCCATGTGCAGTATATGTGTATGCTTATAGGGGTCGTCAATGTAAAAAAAATGAATGCGAGGGGTGCTAGCACCGCGAGTGTGAGGCAAGAGAAATAATCGCTCATATTTGAATCCATTTGATAAAGCGTGTGCAGCTCCCCTGGCCAAAAATCGAAGGGAGAGCTTCCCAAAGCCTCCGCTGGCCATCCCTAATATCCCTCTTCGCCTTGTTAAGGCAAGCGGAGCAAAGATGAGGGTCTTCCAATGACTCTGAATCAACCAACACCAGAGGACCGACATTCTTGAGCATCTCTCCAAACTCTTGAATGCTTCGCTTGTTCATACGACACCCTCCACTGGAGCAACGAGAGGAGGGGTTTGAGCAGCATGAGTGAAGGGCGCGATAGATTTGATCGCGTTGCATCTGCAACACCACATCTCGACCGGCTAAGATAGCCGCGCGGTCATTCCCATTAAGGTTGTGGTATCCTGCAATAGCAGAGATGGGACTACGAGAGAGTTCGCTAAAGGGCCCAAGGAAGAAAACTTTCCAATATGCAGTTCGCGACAGAGGTAGATGACCTCATGTGGAATGCTAGGATTGGTTCTAAGTATGGGTTGCGGCTGTTCATGGCGAGCATTTCGGTGTAAGTGCCGGTAGGAATAACCAGGGAGAGGAGGGCGATGGCGGCTTTACGCTGTGACCTAAATCCATACTTGGTGGAAATGCGGAGTACGCCCGAAACAAGACGGAAGACTTTTGCGATGTCCTTCCACGGGTTTGCGCCAAGGTGGCGGTTGAAGAAGCTGAAGATAAGAGCGCAATTAGTAATAAGAGCAGTGATTAGGAAACGTGGCGCACTGGGGGTCACTCAAGAGACAGAGTGTGTCGTTCCAGTCCTGCAGCGTGTCGTGGGTAAGAGTGACCTTGGGACACCCATCGTACTGAGTAGACTGGCTCCTGGGACTAATTAGAATCTTCTCCTCGACTTCTTCGAGAGCATGACGAATAATCCTGGAGTCAATGATCCAAAGCCTCGGGATTTTGAATGCGTGCTTATCTTGCAGCTTGAGCACAATGTCCCCTTGAGAAAGCCAGAACTGGGTAGAGTGGATAAGCTGAGTGTCAATCGGCATGGTGTGAATGCAATAGGTCGCCTAGCGAGTCGTGTGAGATAATGAAAAAATATACCTGGGCGTCTGGTTATATAGCACCGTCAATGAGGCAAAGACCAAAGTACAAAGCCGCTTGCCTCACTGCTGTCCAGCAAAGGGCCATCGAGTACATATGGACCCACAAGGCTTCTTCAAGCCCGACGAGAGAGCTTTATCCGGAACACCCAGGATGCATACATTCTCAAATGAGGCTGGAATAAATTTTCAACGATAAAGCGGCTGCAGCGAGGAATGATGCATGGGAATCAAGCAGTAGACAAAAAATATGCACGGCACGTGACGGGTCATCGAAAAGTGCCACAAAGAGGTATCATAGATGTACTGTTGAGTTGGTTACTCCCATAAAAGGTAGGTGGGGAACAGTTGACCAAAGCACCATGAAGGCTAGAACAAAGGAACTTCAGCTTCCGAGCAATGGGCCCAACGCAGACTGTTACTTTTGATCAAGGCCCGTGGCAACATGCATATTCGTAGGCAGACTACGAGGGGAGACGCAGTTAGATTAAGTGACTATTAATAGTAAGAAATGTAGTCCTTGACGAACGAATTCCGTGAGAATAGACGGCTATGGGAGGAATAGGTATATATAACATACTTATTGGGAAACTAGACAGTGCATAGCGAAGGAGTGCATAGTGATAGCCCCTCTCAACTGATTTTCAGGAGGGCTGTCGAGCATGGTAAATGGCATGGGACGAATGTAGGTACACATTAGCAAGAAAAAAAATAGTCTGAAGATGAGGGCGAGTTCGTTGAAATACAAATATGGCAAGTGCTAAGATTCATTAGGTCTAGGACTCTTCCAAGGACATGAGTCTTTCTTCGAGGCCAAGGATGTTAAACCCGAGCTGTTCGAATTCGCTAGAGGGCAGTTCGGGCTGCAGTGTTGGCGTGAAGTAGCCACTGTCACGGTGAGAGGGGCTCGTCGAAGTTAGGAAGAGTGAAGGGAAAGGTAGTGGTTCTGTAAATTCCATGGAAACGGGAGTAGTTAAAGGTGATGAAAGAGGTGAGGTGCTGCGTGAGGTCGCGGGGGATGAGAGGCGCGAGGCGATCGTTTCATGCTCGTGGCAAAGTACAACTGGCCGGGATTCAACGTCGCGCTCAAAGATTCCGCTACTACTTCAACTGTTAGAAATGTACTGCGTAAACCAAACATTCAAAAACGACGCACTCATAAAGGGACTCTGAGGGAACGACCGAGCTCCGTCGACTGCTGCGACTGAGAAACGTCTGAATCGACAGGCGAGAAAGTTGGCGAGTGGTCATTTTTTGAGAAAGTGACATGGCAGAAGGAGAACGCGTAGTCAAGCTAACAACGCGAGCCTATATACCTGTCGTGAGCGCCACTCGGATAGTGGGGGTGGGAAGGAAGGCAGGTTGTCTTGAGACCCCGAAATGGTAACCGATCAACTCTCTCCACTCGCCCTGATCTTCTGCGTGTGGTCGGATGTTAGCAACTTAATGACTTTATGTTATATGTGTACTAGCATTGATACTACTATACATTCACCCAAACGACAGGATGTTTCCAAATACTACAGCAGTCGTCATGTGGGACGGCCAGCAACAGATTTGAGCGCAGTGAGTCACTTGTCCCCTTAAGCTTTCCTCAAGGTTACCTTCGCAATTCCCAATCCACTCAATTGCGGGCATGATAATTTCAGAGGAGAGGATTCTACCAATAAAGAAAATGCCTCAGAACTTCGGCGAGATATCGCTTCATATCGGATACCAGGTTGTATAGGTAAAGCTTCACATAGTTAGGCGAAAGCCGAAAACACCGACTAGCTATGAAAGATTTTTCATTTCGACCAGCAGAGACCTATGTCTGTCCATTGTATGCGTTTATATGTTGTAGCATCGAAATGTAAACGTCATGAAAGACAACACAGGGGAATTCGAAGACAGATTTCGGAGTCCGCTTTGCATTTCTTGCTCATTGGAAGCGTCACAGGCTATCATTCGGGCTAGGACGGAAACGGTCATTACATCTTTCCGGTGGAACAAGCGAGATTGACAAGGGGAAAGTTGCGAGCATGAAGGGAGCTAGAGGCACAGCATGGGTTAAGTCGGTGCATACAGTCACCTAGCGGGATATGCGCAAAAAACGGAATGATACAGTTTTCGCGATCATAGTAAAACCCTGCTAACACGAACACGGGAAAGTTAAGCGGATCTAACAAAGTTTTAGGGTATGAGATGCTATGCCTCAACCCCGGTGAACAAGGCCTTTGAATCTACTCATATCTTAGTCTCAGAGACAAAGATGGAACGGGTTGTGTTTCATAGTAATAAAAAAAATACAACGTGAAAATTGAAAACAAAACGGGAAATAACCAAATTCACATGAAGTCTGCAGCTCGTCCTCTTCGATTCGCTTTACCGTTCCCCTCGCTCTGCTGGACAACAAAAGGGGATGGTTTCTCCACCCACTCCTCCTCTTCCTCTTGCGGTGGCGGCCGCAAAACTGGAGGTTGTGGCTCACTCCCAGACTTCTCCTTCTTCTTGCGTTTTTTCTTTGGGCGTTCAGGGGAAATTGACAGTCCTCCTTCATCACCATCCTCTTCGACATCGAAAGAAACGAGGGCTGTCTTCTTGTCTTTCTTCTTTTTCTTCGACGAGGATTTGTCTTTGTCTTTCGTAGAACGACCGTCCCGAGGGATGAACGTAGGCCTGAATGTTGATGGGTCCACAGGGTCTGAGCTTGCTAGAGGCTGCGTTAGCAGTGAAGGCGGAGGTGGTGGGACGTCTAAATCGACGTTGTCCATTGCGATATCGCCATCGCCATCCTTTTTGTCCTCTTCTTCGCCCTCACTGTCTTCCTCGTCGCTAGCGAAGATGGCCTTGAAAACATCCATCGAAGGTCGCTGATATGTCAAAGTATCCCTCCCTTGCCATTCATCCTCACCTAGCCCTACATTCGCCAAGTCCCTGGGACCAACGGGACCATCAAGAAGTTTGACGTCCTTCTCAGCTTGCGCGAGTTCTTCCTCTCGCTGCACTTCCTCCGCAGCTTGGGCTTTCAAATCCGGTTCAGGTGCAGCAACCTCAGGTTCTTTCACCCCAAAGCGCTTACAAAGCAATCGCTCAGGCATCCAGGGTATAGTCTCTCGCGTCATCGGGCCCCACATGCCTAACCGTGCAGCATTGGCCCTAAGGTCAACCTCCTTCTCCTCAATGAAGTCTCCCTGTTGAACCCCCGATGCGTATTCGCCATCTTGGCTAGGGTTGTGTAAGCCTCCCTTGACGTCAGGTCCCTTTTCCACAACCTTCGCAGTCTGGAATCGACCAGCCATAGCACCAGATACAGGCTTGAAAATCTGTGCTGCCTTGGCGTAGTCGGCAAGTTCCTTGTTGAAAGAATCGACGCTTTGTGCATCCAATGGAGCTGGGGGCTTATTCTTGGACGGATTTGCCTGAGACTGAAGATAGGCTTTGTATCGAGCTTGTTTTGGGGGGTCTGATGTAAAAGGTTGGAAGCCATTTAATGCAGAAGAAGCAATATGTGGTTCAAGGAAGGGAATATTGATTTCGGAAGTCGGTTGCGATATTGTAGGTTGAATCCCATCGATTTTACGCTGTTCGATGGTGGCTGAGATGTTTTGAAGACGGTCTCGATCCTTCTGAGATATGAAGTCAAAGACGGAACGAGGTGCCGCTGGAAGAGGTGTTTCTCCTAGTAAAGCTCCCCTCTGCGAATGTCATAAAAACACTTGAGAACATCTCTGGGGATCAAAAAGTAAAGAACGTACTTGGTCAGCAGTTATCCCGGCTTTCCATTGTGAATGCGGAAGCGGGTGAGATGCCGAAGGCGCAGGTTGATTCTCCTTTTCCGCAAAATCTTCTGGATGAGTTATTCGACGTGGATTTGGAGTCCATCCTGCTGGTACTTTAGGCAAGGGATACCTGAAAGTAGGATTAAAATTTTGCAGGGATGAGGAGAGAAGGTTCGTACCATCGCTCTTCTCGGGCCGGTGTTTCAGAGAGAATAAAGCCTTCTAGGACTGTACGACCATCTGAGAAGGTTTGGAAAGAAGTCGAAAGAGGCTAAAGAGACTTTAGAGATTACGGTACACGGGCTTAGAGCCGAACGTGCCTTGGAGGATGACGTCGATGCGAACCGGTTGGTATCGTCGTCTCGTTGCGCTATATCATACGCTACTCGGCTTCCGCCCGGCCCAATGGCAGAATCATATACATCCAAATCATCTTCGTCTGCTTCATTGGAGGCACCGAGACCAAATCCGGCTGTCCCTTTCATCAGAAGGGGGATTAATACGAGGGGAGAAAAGGGGGACTGACCAGCGATATTAGGTCCTTTTGCTGGCCCGTGGCGATGTCCCAAACTCTCATTCAGTCCCATTCCTGGACGGTAACCTACACCGTGATGATTGTCTTTTCGGTCGACCTTGAGAAGTGGAGTATCTCTCGGCGGGTATTTGTGCTTGTCTGCCTCGGCGTCCTCTTCAGTCAGAGTGACGTCCTCAATCGACAGCATTTGAGTAGTCGAGGCTTGCATATCTTGAAGTCGTCGTTTTCGAAGCGATATTCTAGGTCCGATCCCTTGCCCTGGTTTCCAGCCCATTTTCTTCAAGATTCTGGCACCGGTAGAGTCAGAAGCAGTGGGCATCATCGACATTTGGAGTTTCTGGATTAAAGGACTATTAAACTTTACATAAGAAGGGAGAGAAAATGACAAAGTTTCGAGAGAAACGCACTCTTCATCGTCCTGCACAACTTGACGCGACTGGGAAACATCCATTTCGTCGGCCTTGTCAACAAGCTTGAGACTGTCTTTCATGTCCTGCAGATCCTCTTCATCCATAAAATCTTCTGGGCGAGCCTGCTTCTTTTTGGATCGGTCATTCCTTGAAGAAACGAAGGTTGAGGGAGTCCATCCTGAGTAGGGAATAAAAGTTGAGTGCACTTGAAATCCGACACTAGCTTCTCAACATACCTTCTTTTGAACCAACGGTATTGAAATAACCAGCTGAGAATCCGCCAGTGAATGCACCATGAAGACGACGGCGACCTTGTTCGTCGCGAACTTCCTGCTTCCAAAGGGGAACAAACTCGTTCAGATCCTTGGATTTCTCGAGTGCGGGAAGCGGAGTGCCAATCTAGGAACCAGGAACGTTACTCATTAATGATAACCTGGTTAGAGAACGGGCTCTCACCAAAACAAAGTTCTCGTTAGCCCGGGTACTAGAAACATCCACTCCCAAATCCCCGAGCTTGCGTTTCAGTTTATTAGTTGACATGGCTTAAGCCACCTAGACCGTGTCTTTGTCAAAAAAAAGGTTTAAACCACCGAGCTAGGGAGAGCGGTAGGTTGAAACGACCCCAACTTACAGGCAATCCACGGGGGAAGGCGCCCACCGACGATGCAAGTCAAGAACACATTGAGCGCTAAGTCAAGCAGGACTTGTATGCAAAAAAAAATCCACATATTCATATTCATATTCATCTCCAGTAAGTAATGTAGAAATACAAGTGAGACACAAATTAACCGAGTTTAAATACAAATAATCTTAGGAGAACCAGCCGGAAAGCAAAAAGCGTGAGAAGAAGGAGAACATAAGGAACTAAAAGAATCACTAAAATCTCTACTCTAAGCCCATACATGTGTATACTGAGGGGTCGGGTATTGTGCAGCCCTAAAATGGTTTTGGTGAGCCGATGACTCAACAAGATGGGGAACTTAATGGTGAACTTACGGAGGCTGGCATCTCGGTGAATACATCGCTGGTGGGTAAACAAGACCGTCGGAAGGACCCGAGGGATAAACAATTTCCGTCGGGCCTACGGGCGAATAGGTCTGGGCAGTCGGTGGAGGGGCTTGGTAGCCCGTTTGGTCAAGCCATGCTTCGTGAGCATCAGGGTTCGCCCAGAAGAATACGGGTTGTTGCTGCCAATGACCAATGCCATCGGCTAAAGTTGAAGTGGGCTCGGGTGCTTCGAGGTAAGAAGACGAAGAGTAGGCTGATGCGGGGTAGGCCGACATGTCGAAACCTATCGCTGGAGCTTCGGAAGCAACAATGGACGGACGAGGAGTGACATCGGCGCAGTGGTCCGGAGTAAAAAGCATACTATCTCCGGAAGCGGACGATGAAGGCGAAGGGGGATACGAGGATGAGGAAGAGGAAGGACTTGGGCAAGAGGAGTTAGTAGCGCTCCGATAGGCTGAACCTTGCATCCGTCGGCGGGCTTGCTTCGCACGAGTTTTTTCGGGATCATTGAGAAATACGCATTCCTTTCCCCGAGCGCAACATTTAGTGCACGGGAACGTCAAACTGCACTTGATTTTACTTTCTGCGCATGCCTATCACAAGAAGACTTGGTCAGAATACTTTTTGATGGGATCGAAATGGTAGCCGAAAGTACCTCGCATGATTTCCTCTTCGACTTGGTGGGGGAATCATCACAGAATCGTTGGTGGCGCCGCAATAAATCACTTCGAGTGAATTCAGCAGAACACATCTGAGGAAAAAAGTCAGCGAAAGGTGGAAGGACCAGCTGAGGTAGACCACTAACATCGCAACGATGTGGGCGTTCATTAGTATCTGAGGAAGGTTGTCAGGGACTTGATTAAGGTCGACACTGCAGGGTTGACTTACGAGACCGCATATGGCGGCTCAGGTGCGACTTGCGACTGAAGGTCGCAGAACAAATGGAACAAACATTGGGTCGCTTGTCTTTTGCGGATGGGACTGCCTTGGGCTTGTAGGCACCGAAGGCGAAGGTAGTATCAGATGACTGAGCAGCTGTAGTGGTTGTGGAGGACTGCATAGTGAGGAAGGGTGAGAGGAGGGCAGGACACCGAGTCTCTAAAGTTGGTTCTTTAAAAGTAACCACGGGCAGCCAGAAGGGAATGACAGATTTGGAGGTGCTATTCTTTTTGGAAGGAGCTATATAAGTGCTGAGTGATAAACTGTTCGAGACAGCAGAAAGAAGGGGGGTTCATCAAACTGAGGATCGAAAGAAGATGGAGATCCTCCCAAGTACACCTGAGTCTTTTCCCAGACACGCGGGTGCGGCCATACGACAAATTCCACCACCCAGCGCGGTCATGCACGTTCAACCTCTTTCATGAGACCTTCGTTTGCAAGAACATGGCCCGGATGGATGCAAATTCACTGCCACGTTCTTTGGGAGCCCGGAAATAATTCAAGGACAAAATGATTCGAAACCGAGCCAAGAGTAGTGCAAGTCAATTCTTGATGTCCAAGCGCCCGAATAGACTTTCGCCATTTGTTGGATAACCAGACTGGAGGCGATCTAGGTATTTTTCTCTCCCATCTCGATGTGATGTTGTTCTTATTGCGCAAAAGAATAGTTAGCCGATAGCACGGCGAATGAATGTAGAAAAGCCCTCTAGGTTGCAAAAATTGGGGGGGCGGCGGAGGTATTGTCATGGTACCATGGCCGCGCAGGTGGAAGTTTTTCTGAAGGTGCACCGGAAGTAGCGGGAGCGGATCGCGCAGCCTCGCGCTGCCATGCCGTTCTGAGGCCGAAGGCGAGGGATTGTCTGGGAAACAAAATATTTACTGCCCAAATGATATTTTGAACGTCTCCTACGAAACCAATTTTTTTAAAAATCGCGGGTGAATTTGAACAGCTGAGGTTCGGTCCTCCTATCGGGCGACAGGTCGCAGGATGCCTCACTCCAGATCATCTCGATGCTCTGATTGGGGATGCTTTCTCAGAATTTCATCATCAGAGAATCGGTCGCAATGTCCATTTAGGTACTTTCACAACTTTAGTACCATGTTTCCTGCCTCAGCTTAGCTATGTGAACGACGCAAAATCGTATTGGTAGACCAGTGAGAGGGTGCAGTATACGGGTCTTTCTAAGCGAAAGCTAATGAGACAATGTAGCTGAGCGACCAAGCCACGTGCCGACACTTTGAATCATTCTCCAGGACATTCTTCTCCTGGTTGCGAAGGTAGAAGACTGCCCTGGGACACTAATGTTTTATGATCAAAGAATGAAGGCGGGATATTCAAACACTCTTACGAGAGAAGGTGTTTCAGTCGCTCAACTCCAGCACCTCCATATCATCAACAACTTCTGACATCCACCACTCGTTTCCGGGGTTTCAGCGATGACCTGGGGTGTTATCGAAAGTTCTGGTGTCTCACCAGCCAGATAACTGTTAATTAGCAAAAAACGAGGACCTCCTGAGTAAATAGAGGTCATCGTGATTGCACCAGTCAGTGAGTGGATGAAGCGCGTATGGCTTTCGGGTTGGTTCAATGCCGCCTGATTAGATATGCAATTCATGAGATATGCTTGAAGATAGAGAGCATTGCGGATGCTGCAATATCCAGTCACGAGGACCTAGCGAGTGGCTTATCGAAAGAACCTGAACACTGTGTCGGGACATGCCGCCGATGCAGCTGATTCGCGCGGGGGGTCGATAAAGTCACGGTACCCGACCAACACGAGAGCCATCACGATGAACAGTGGATGGTCATTAGTGGCTGAGGATCCCATGGGAGCCGGAGGTGGATACTAGATTGAGACAAATGCCCAGGACGGAATATTCCCTTCAAAATACTCTTCAGGCAGAAAATTACACCAGCAGCTGTGTCTACAAGGCTTGCCATCATAACTGCGCCGGCTTCATGCACAGTCCCGAACATGTTTTGGATCGCATGAAAATACGAGAACAGAAAGCTGCCATCGCGTGAGCTTGCCGTCCTTAAACTAATAAGCGAGCATAGACGAACGGGGAGGAAGAAGTCTACAAAACCACTTGTTTACGTTTCTGCACATGGCTGGACGTGCGCCCACGCAGGTGATTCTTTCGTGGAGAAAGAAGCCCCGGCGTCCGTTTCTAAAATGTTTTCGTTTGCCTCCGTTTTCGTTGACGCTTAGACGACGGCAGTTGTTCGCCATTCAGCGTGCAAGTGCAAATGGCCACCCACGTGGTTTATTCGTTTAGAACATTGTCAAGCAAGCACGTTTAGAAAAGGTTTAGGATCAAACCAATATCTTGACATGCTCGATTTGGATACACGGCCGAGTGATGGGAATTTTGAAAAGCCGGGAGACGCTTTTACTGGGACAGGCATCATGCTCGGTGGAGCTGTTTGACCTGAGGGGAACTTGGCAGATTTGCTCTGATACGTTTGTTGAACGTGGGTTCTCTTCGTTAAGGTGGTACCGAAGATCTTGTCCAATCCGTCAACAGCCCAAATTGGAAAGGAACGAGTAAACCTACCAGAATAGTATCATTCCGCTTCACTTTGAAGGTGAAGGACCCCGGGAGAGGAAATAGTCCAACGCATGCAAGTTGGGATGACGAGTATCCGCGGATGTAAGTGGGAAACAAAGGCTCTAGGGCGGAAGGTACACCGATGGGCTATATTCATTGCGTCTGACCTAAGTTATCCAGAGCTAAACTCACAAAGTCGTTTGAGGGACACAATTAATATTCTAGCCAGTGATTTGGATGACATCCGGGTAGACCGTAGTTGTTCCATTCAATGCCGCCTTGCGAACGAGGTGAGAAAGAGTCTCAAGTTTTATCCGGGGCAAAGAGTTGATTGTATCACGCCAGAAAGAAAATTTGAGAAGATGAGGGCCTAAGCCAAGATGGGCAACTGCTGAGTCACTGTTAGTTGACTGATGTAACGTTCACGTGCAACATGTCACATCTCGTCCTTCTTCAACTCAACAGTCGTGAGCTCGATGACTCAAGGTCATCAGGCATTATGTGCTATTTGTCTTGACCACCACCCTTTAAATGAATTTGGAGTTCTTACTTGTGGTTCTCGCCTTTTGTTTTTCTTGAATCTTCTGAACCTATGTTAATCTGTGAACAGGACATGCATTTTGCCGTGCGTCCATCGAGAACTACTTGAACCAGCAGAGCTCTGCAAGATGCCCTACATGCCGAACAAGGTTCAAAGCGCAACACATATCCGTAACGCTTTTCCTCGACTTTGTGCCCGCCTCAGAGGCACGCGCGCGTAAACTGGTTAGTGGACTGGAAAATATGGATGCAGGATCTAAGGCGGTGAGCATCCAAAGAACGCCTAAGAGGATTGAGGAAGTGATGAATGGTCCTGGGCTTCCCGAACAAGTTGTGGTATGTTTCATCTACTTCCTCGAATGAAGCCGTATTTACTTGGAGAAATATACAGGACTCGTTGCTCGCCACCATTGATGATTTCAAGACGCGTATAGCTCCAGTATTTCAAAAGTCCGAGGAAATGGCTCAAGAAATTGCCTCCTTGAAATCTCAAATCCGCGAGAGTGAGCTGGTAATTGCGGACCAACAACGGCGGCTGGACGATTTGAGAGACACTGTCACAAAGCGGACAAAGAGCGTGTCTGAGATGTCTATTTCTCGCGATAAATGGAAAGAAAGATCCAAGGAATTGGAAGCGGAAGTCGCCAACGCAAAATCTCAGTTGACTGACTATGTAAAGGTGCAAAACGAGCTCGAGGAGGCACGCCGAGAACAATCGAGGTACAAAGGATTCATAGAACAGTATAGGAGGAAAGTATGTGTAATTTTGTTTTGCCTGTGCCCTATTTGCTCAATGTTTCGGTTAGAATGCGAAACTCAAGAGCGACCTTGCTGGGGCGCGACAAGTTGTAGAGGAGATGACCCAGGTTCAGGAATCTCAAATTGTTCTCGACGATGGAGATAACCGCGATGTCTGTTTGGTGAGTTTTACTGTTTTAGCATCCATTGCTGGTGTCCTGTTATCTGATTTGTGCAGGCTATGGACAGCGTCTCACCGGATGGTCTCCGCTCTTCCCGGCATACAACTTCCTCCCGCAGCACCGAGCATTCTTTCGATATGAGCTATGAGAACAACGATATCGACCCTTCACCGGGGTTCTTGAGTGACTGGACACCCCAGCAGGGCATGTCACGAGGACTAAAACGAAAATCTCTTGGGGGCAGCTCTGCAGAACGAGAGAACAACCCGTTTGGGATTCGTAAGGGGAAATTGACACTGCCTGTAGCATTCGGTCCAAAGCGGTCGAGACGTATACCACCGTCCTAGACCGGGCAGCAGTCGGAGAGATGCATGCGAAGGCCTAGATTCTTCATGGTGGGACCAGAGGAAGAAAAATTAGGATCTGTACTTGCTATTAACTTGTTATGTTATTTTGTTTTCGTGCTTTGCAGTGTAAAAGTTTCTCAAATACATTATTTCACCTGTTCGTTAGAAAGCACCCCGAAAAGTGGAAAGCGGTGAATCTGTCGGAAGTTATTCGACCCCTAAATCGTCTTTCCGCTCCCACCTCCACATTCTGTGGCGTTGTGCTCATTCGACGCGGTCGTCCATCTATTGAGGCTGCTCATTTTGCATTTCGACAGCGGTCATGACATCTCTTAGACGATGGAGAGATGATGTCCAAATTTCGATGAACCGGGCTTCGGCTGCGGAAGCTGGACTCAACGAGAAAATATTGAAGAGAAGTCCAAGCACTGGGGATGAAACCATTGCTTTACCTCCTCCTGTTGTCGGGAAGAGTGACCAAAGTCCACGGCGGCTACGGTCTTCAACGTCGCGGATATTTGGACCGCTGTTCGCGCGTGTGCGAAGTCATGTGCGGGAGAACTTGGCAACACCCAAGAGCGAGATGCCGCCCTTACAGTGGAGACGTTACTCCAGTCGACGAGAAACCAGTTTCGTCGACTTACCTCCATCAAATCCACTTCACAAGGAGGATGTCGGAGTGGATGAAGTTGTGGTGGACAGACAGAGCTGGGCCGACGATGCATCTTCGATAAAATCCGACGCACATTCCTGTTTATCCAGTGAATTTGCTCGGAATGCAACAGGTGTGGTACATGATCCAGACCGAACTATAGATGATGAGCCACACTGTATGTTTGTGCCCTCTCACAAATCCGCCGAAATTAAGCTTTGTTTTCTCAGGCTGGTTTTGGTCCTCGTGTCGACCTCTCTCATGGGTTCGTTGGCGAGTTACTCCAGCTGTGATGGATTTCTTCCGCACACGATTCAATGTCGATGACCCTGATGTTGAGGAACGATACCAAAAGGTTCGTGCTAACAGGTGGCTCCCATCTCGTGTTGAACTTAGATCTCATAATCCACTGATCAGGAGGTCTGGACTGAATCGAAGAGGCCTTCTCTTTGGGCGTCCGTTTTCTTCATTGTCAATTGGGTAGGTTATTTGCTTCCAACCTAAGTTCGAAGCTGTTGACGATAGATTTTAGATACTTGCGATGGTCTTTATCCCCACACCAGCTGTTCTTCCAGATCAAATATTCTACTATGGCGTCTCCGCTCTTCTCACTGTGCCTTTACTTCCTATGAATATCTACGACCTTCCACGCCGCCATAGTATCATTTATCAAGTTTTTCTGCTCCTTTCGACTTGGTCATGGTTTGTTGTCTCTCTAACCTACCGACTACTCATTGAACCTTTCGCAGGGGTCTTTATCAAATTCTGTTTTTATTTCTATGCCGAGATTCGGAAGAACGTTTGTTCACATGTGGAACTAACGATTTTCTTCCGACGTTTTTGTATGTTGATCTTTCACCCTTGTCTCTGCTCTGACATGATATTTGTAGCTATACATCTGCCCTTCTGGTTGTCGCGCTATTTGGTCTTCATCTTAAACGTTTTCCCGCAGTTATCGGTTCTTTGGTCTTTCTGGTAGTGTAAGTTGAACGAGTTTTTCCAAAGGTTGACTGGAGTTGAATGTACATTAGGTCTATGTCTCTGGTCAAACAGCAATCCTGGATCCGGAACACTATCAACACTCTCGTCTATGACACCATCATAATTTACATGCATTACCAGCGTGAAATTGTGAGCTTTTTATTTGTAATATTTTATGTTGCTAACAAGCCCCAGACTCAGCGGCGGCTTTTCGTTCTCCGCCTCGAGCTAAACACGCAACGTGATCATGCTCAACGAGCGATGAACAAGGCACAACGGGCCGCAAGCTCGAAAACACGACTCACTGGGTACATTTTCCACGAGGTATTTCGGAATATCCCAGGATCGAATGCACCACAACTTACTCTTTTTTTTCAGGTACGAGTCCCTCTGAACACTGCACTGCTTGCAGTACAGAACCTGGAGGCAACGGGCGCCATTTCAAAACAGCATAACGTTGAATTCCATGGTCTACGCGGCTCTTTGAGCATGATGAGCAAAGGTATGGAACACAATCTCCTTTTTCACTTTTGGTCTGACATCCGCCAGTGCTGAATGACATCCTTGATTTGTATGGGCAACCTTTTCATTCTTCCTATCCCGCATTTACCTATCCGTTCTAGCAATCGTATGGATAGTGGTCGCTTTGAGTCTGCCCCGAAGGTTCGTCGCATCATGATCTCCCTGCCCCACCTTTAGCCCTGAATCCTTTCATAGCCATACGCATTCCATTCCACCATCAATTCCCTACTTATCCCTCTGAGAATGGCCACTGATGCTCGGCAACTGAAGCTAGAAACAGACCTGGATCCACAGATTGACAATGTTCGTCCAAATCCGAAATCTAAGCACTACTGCAGTCCCTGATGTAGTGGCACTTCTAGATCGCCCGAAGAGCTGAATACGAAGCACTCGGAGAACTTCCTCACATCGCCGAGCAACTTATTTCACAGAATCCTAGCGGCCCTGACCATCGGGGGATTGTCCTAGGCGACGAGACTCGTCTTCGACAAATTGTGACGAACCTTGCGTCGAATGCTGTCAAATTCACGTCCAAGGGGGGTACACTTCGTATATCAACGAGATTAGTGCACCCGAGACTCGATAACCTCAAGGGCGACTCCCCAAAGCCAAAGACCGCGGATAGCTCAGAATCGAAAACGATGACGCTTTCCGAAGATTTGTTGACGAGGCATGAATTTGACGTCGCTTCTTCTGTGATTGACAAAATTGTCGTCAGAGTGGAAGTGAGTGATACAGGATCAGGAATAAAATCATCGGACTTGACGGACGGGAAGCTATTTTGTATGTCTTAATTTTTGATTGAGATTTCCTATGGTAATGATGTCTGACATTGTTCTCTCATAGCTGCATTCAACCAGACCGAGCAAGGCCGTCTCCAAGGCGGTAAAGGCACAGGACTCGGGCTCGCACTCGTTCGTCAGATTGTCCGACTAAGCCATGGTAGACTTGGCGTCAAGTCGACGACTGGTCCTAACAGTGGGAGCACCTTCTGGTTTGAAATTCCCCTTGGAGTTGGTCAAAAGATCATCGAGTACTCTGGCCCTGAACAGCCTGGCACAGCTGGCCCAGTTTCCCCAAACCTCCATGTTGGGGAGTTCTTCCAAGAAGCTGCTGATGCAGCCAAAGTAGTCGCAGCTCCTCTTGATACGTCTACACCTCGTACATCGTTGGTCATCGAGCGGCGATCATCGAGACCAAACCGTCCTCTTCGAGCACCCTCGGCCATCAGTACCTCAGCTCTTCATGGGTTAATGGATCAAGGTAAACCCATTCCGTCCTTGACCGTTCGATATTGGCCCTGATTTAGTTTCTTTCCCGTAGGCGGAAGCTTTGAATTGACTTTACCCGGCTATGAAAGCCATTCAACAGTTCCAACCAGAACGCTGGGAGATGTATCTACAGGCACGGAGTTTAATATTGCTCCTCCCACGCCGACTGCCTTACATCACACTGTTTCGCCATCTCTGAAAGGATCTCCCCAGACATCGCCAGAGCAGGAACGCCTTCACGGGTTCTTCGACGAGCAGGGCTCACTTCCTCCTACACCAGGCTACGAGGCCACGTCGTCGCTTGGCCATCATAGTAGCAGTCAGCATTCCCACTCGAATTCATTAGACCGTCCTGCTCTTCACGTGCTTGTCGTTGACGATGATAGTCTTACGAGGACTTTGATGCGCCGGATGCTCGAGCGTTTAGGATGCCACGTCACAACGGCGGACAATGGCGCCAAGGCGCTTTCACTTATTCTTGGTGTCTCTGAGGGTCCATTGGAGTCACTCTTGCAGAAGGATAAAGAGCCCCAGACCAGCGTGTATGGAGCGAGTCCTTTCAATTTGGTGTTCTTAGACAACCAAATGCCTGTTTGTTCTGGGTTACAGGCTGCTAGGACATTAAGGTCTCTTGGGAGGACTGATCTCGTTGTCGGTGTTACTGGAAATGCGCTGCTTGGGGACCAGCAGGTAACGTTATAGTCTTCTTTTGGAGATCTTTGGACTCACGTCTATGTTCCGTAGGAATATTTGGAAGCTGGTGCTGATCAGTACGTTTTCAACTGACAACTATTTAGCCAAAAACTAACAGACGGTCCTTTAGCGTGCTTATCAAGCCCGTTCTAGAAAAGAGCATCAAAAGCATGATGGCCTTAGCTCACGAACGCTTAAAAGCAGAACTCCAAACCTCTCCATAACCTTTGCTACGTTCCCTTGATACTTCTTGATAGATTTTCATACCTATCTTTTTTTTTGGGCTGAGGGTATTCTGGAATTATTTTTTTCGACATTTACTTCACGGACTGGCCGTTTCTCAGTTATCTATATCTGATCATATTCACTCTTGATTTGTTGCTTTGCATCTACGCATTTCGTTAAATATCAACATCCACATTGCACCTTCATACACTTTTCGAATACTGTATTATGCTTCTACTGTATAACTAGCCTTAAGCTCCGCGTCGTATAATTTGCTGCATCATTCTAACTAGCCGAGCAACGGGTTGGGTGGTAAAAGCATCGATTAAAAGATCAGTGTAGCCAGAGATGATTAACACGCTGTTGGTAGACGAGGATATGAGGCGATTGTCGTCCTTAAGCAGCCTAAGGAGATCGTTGTTTGCATTTTTCGTATCACGTGCAATGATGATGTTCCTCAAAGTTTGACCACCATGTTCTCGATGCCGGCTTGAGACTCTGTAACTCTTGGACAATCTTAAAAAGGGGCCTCTAGCACCTTTATTGTCCCCATTAGGAGAAGGAACGAGCCCATCGCCCTTCCTGCTGAGCAGGCCCCTCAAAATTCGACAAAGTCACACAAGCCCGATTTTGTTCAACTTGGGAAGATGCCGAAGTACCCACGCTGCCCTCGTTTTTATCGATAGCCTCGATGCACTTTGTAGGCTATTGAGGGATGATTCTAATCGACCGAGTAGATTGTGTTGTGGAAGGAGAAACGGAGAATTAGCGCCGCGTGTGCGTATGTGGCCGTTATACATTTTCGTACGTCTGAAAGTATTTTACCTCTCGCAGATTTCACGTAAAAACTGATTTGCTAAACGACTAGAGGGGCTTCAACTGAAAAGGAATTGGAAGACTCAGCCGCTCTCGAGGCGCTGGGCAATTCCCGAGCGAAACCATCCGAATAAGCGTTGCCCGTGGCCCGCTAAGGACATTTCATTTTCGTTCTGAATACGAAATGCACGATTGCGTTTACTTCCAATGCTCTCCCCTCGTCTTTCTGTGGCTCTCCTCTCATTGCCAGGAACGTCGAGCCTTGTTATAAGAGCTTCCGGACACGCCATTCACCCTGTTGAGTACCAGAAAGGTCCCCTTTGACTCCCAATGGCTGCCCGGAACTCGTGATGGGATGATCGCCTCTCGGCTTTCTTGTTGAAAGGATCGGCAGGACGGGTGCTTTAGAGGTGATACTTAAGCGCGAGTACATCTTACGACAGGTGCTGACCCTTTGACTTGGCCCGCCACGTTCCCGTCCTCTCACATAGCAGGCTTTCTTTTCAACGAGCATTGCAATTCACTATGGCTGAATGTATCATCTGTCTCGAAGAGTTTGACCAAACAGGACACAATCCCTTCTCCCTTCCCTGCGGCATGTTTTTCGTTCCCTGCACACGAGCACCACACTGGCTGACTTGTGCGCTTTCTAAAAACTAGGCCACCTCCTCTGCGCCAACTGTATCCCCAGTATGATGACCCAAGAAGACGTCAAATGTCCAGAATGTGAACAAGTCTTTCGTGCGTCTTCCTTTTGCGCTGCTGTAGAACGATATCTTGACTTTCTTTGCCAGCTCTGCTGTACGATGTGTGTCCTTCTGATTAGCTGTTTTTTTTTTCGATGGATCTCAATGTCATCCAGATGCAATCTTCGGTCCGCAAGATCTTCTGGCCGTCGAGTCCTGACCGGCCGGCGACTAATCAAGACGCGAATACGCAACTCATTCGACTCAAGGAGAGCAATAGGGACTTGCTAGACAAACTTTCTCGCCTTCAAAGTCAGATCGGAGAGCTTAATGATTTGAAAGAGGCCTTGATGAATAAGACTGGGGAGGCGAAAGGTTTGGCTCTTGAAGTCGAAGATTTGAAGAGGTAAGGTTTCACAATTCTACTTCGCCGCAGCTCTCCAACTGTCAATCTGTGCTTTAGATGCCTTTCTGCGGGCCGACAAAGAATCCAGCTTGCTGCAGGGCCTTCAGCGGTCCGAGTACAACACCAGCTTAACTCACCTCCACCTCTTCCGATACATCAGCAGCCGACGGCTCCGAACCCGGCTTCGCTTTACAACCCCTTCGAAGATCCTGAGCAGCAGCGGCGCCCGACCGGTACTGGCCCGATTCGCTCAGCCGGAGCGGATGTTAGCGGGAATCGGTACGACCCTTATCGTGGGAGCTCCGCGAGGATCGTTAGCGTTGGACCGAGGCGTACAACGTCGATGAGCTCACACATGACGACTACGCCTGGACCTCATCCATCCATGCAAGTTGGTATACCTCCTATGCCTTCCCTCCGTCCAACGTCCGCCGGCCATCCTCAGGCTTACTCCCAGCCGGTTACGCCGCATGGGACTTACCTACACCAACCTACTCACTCCGCATCTCCACCTCCTCATCCTCACCAAGTCCAGGTTCGCCATTCAGATCCCATTCTAGCTCAGCAGCTAGTGCAGCGACAATATGTTATGCAGTCGATGCAGAACCAGGCACTGTATGCCCAAAATCAACCGCAACACCAGCCTTCATTCCACCAGCAAATGCATCCTTCACTCATGACAATGCCGAGCAATTATCATTCATATCAAGCATAAACCCCCCTTTCCACCTTATGTTATGGACCTTCGTTTGACTCTTTGCCTCGAGTACGCTCTTATGAGCATTCCTTGAGAACCATCGTTTCGTATTGTGTTATATGTCATTTCTGGGTGTTGGTTTTTGCAGCATGGGTTGAATCAGTGATACGCTGCTGAACAAAATGACAGTCACGGCGGCACGTGCATGTGACATGCGTCAAATCCTTGGAGGTGTCACTCCTGGGTCATTCTGGCATGGACCAAATGAGCAGCAACAGTCACTGTGTAATTCGATATCTGTATTAATGGTATGTACATGGTCATGAGTTGAATAACATTAATATCTTAAGTATCTGGCCCGACCTCAATGCTTTTCGACGCTTTAACCTTTGAGGGAGTCTGGACGCCGGCGATCCCAGGGTGAAAATTGCTCCAAATTCACGTCTAAAGTTGCCGGTTGGCCGCTCCGTCCATGACCTTTGGAAACTCAGATGAATGAACGATTTACATAACACGCGGTTGAGGTGGGGGGAAAGAAACAATTAAAAAACTAGCCCGGCCTGGTTGGATCACAAGATAGGTTTTCTCACTCATCACGACGAGGATCTTCGGAAGTACTCTGCTTAGCACCCTCTAATTGTCCTTTGGGGACGTGTAAGCTCAGAGAATGCCTGATTGCTGGTCCGAACTTCCAGATTTTCTTATTTCTGAAACTACTTAAGCTCAACTCTGAGAACCTCAGAATCACATCAATTGGGATATCATGGTAATTCGGAGAGTTTTACTTTTCCCCTTCAAAACTTTAATTACTTGATGTACTTTACAGCTGTTAAACCTTTGATAAGAGCTAGGTTTGAAATCACACCACCTTTAAAATATGGTCTAGTCCCGGTACGTTCCCGTGAAGGTGCAGGGCAGTTGAGTCGTGTACTTCGCTAGGTGTGAAAGTTTGGATACGCTGGAGAGACGCAGTTTTTCGATGTTGACGTGAATTCAGAGGGTAAAATGAAGATGCCAAGGATACACGTCGCCATCTAGTCGACCGTGGAATTCGTTATTCTTGACAAGCCATGCAGAGCCGAAGTCAAGTACTGAAGCATTCTCTAGAAGGACCTGAAGCGTCCACCATCCTCAAACAGTGAGCATTCGAAAACGTACTCCCTCTGTGCACGTCAGAATAGAGAGGCATCCAAGAGTCGCCCTCGGAAGTCATATAAGCAAAGGTCACACAGAATTCTTCAAGAAGCTTGACCTGTCGACGGCTGCATCCAAGCTAATTTCTAGGACTGCTATAGCGATTTAAGGTAGAGGAAAGCCAAACTCGGCGAACCCTTCACAGTCACAGCCCAAAAGGACGATTCTGAGCCTCAAGCCATTAGCAAAGCAAATTCTAAAAGCTTGGCATCTAAGAAATGTTCTTTGGCATATAATCGCAATGTTCATATTAATGATTTGGGTGGAGAGGGTGCCTAAGTCGTGTTGAAACGCCTGGAAGGTCAGACGACCGGCGCTTGTAATTTGTTGTAGTTATTTGTTCTGGACATATCCTGACCCTCAATCGAAATTTGGCTAGCTAAAAAATTATGACAGGTATCTTCAGAATACCTCAGAATTTTATGGGAGGGCAGACGGGATCCCCCATGGCTGCAAAACAAATTTCCCAATTTGGAGGGTTCGCCGAGTTTGGCTTTCCTCTACCTTATGTTCAGAAGCCAGAGGCGACGGGGTTAGAGGAATTTGTGTGGTAGATATTATTGCTTGTGTTGGATAGATGAGAGATCGTAGAGAGAGGTTCAAGGGAGCGAATCAATGTAAAGCAAAACGTATTGTGAACTTTGCCGGGCAGTTCGAACTACTTTGGACACAAATTATTGCAGGCACGATCTGGGTAGGCTATAACAGCCTGTAACCCCAGAGAATTGCCAGCAAAAGAGGAAAGGCCCTCGTTAAGATCGTACTGAGCCTGTGGGAAGAGGGTCCAGAGAAGGTTTTGCATAGTCGCCATCAACTTCAGCTTCAGTCTCGGCCGCTGTATCCCGACGAAAGTGGACAGAACTAATTTGAAGAGACATTGGGAACGAATTCACCTGGAAACATTATCATGTCTATGCAAAACAAATGGGGCATTTGTTAGCTTACTCCAGCATGCCCAACCTGAGACGTTCCATAGGCAATCCTTGATAGATCTTTGCGAATAATCAATGTGTATAGGAAGGTCTTGCGTGAAGCCTTCAATGAGATGAACATGTCAATGATGAACTTAGCTTACACTGGAATAGATCCTCCCCAATGGCCAGCCGAATATTATATAGAGATAGGTATCTGTCCAGAAGACGAAACCCACAAGGTCGGCAAAAGCAAAGACTGAGGTGAAGAGGCCTGATTGGATTGCTGCCCTGATGCATCGATGTATAATTGTATTCGTTCTTGCTAACCCTGTCTTGCTTCGCCAAAGTGCTCTGCTGAGAATAGCTAAAGAACATTAGAATATGCATATGGGGTTGACAGACGAGTATCCCTTACTAGTAATGATAATGTCCAGACCTGCCTCTAAAGCAAGCCAAACGATTATCAAAGGAATAAGAGGAACAAATTTAGTGACACTAGAAAAATTGAGACTTGAAAGATCCTAAAACAGTAAAACTTACTCGGCAAGAAGGCCAACCTTTGTACAAGCAATCACGCCGAACAGGCATGCCCCAGCGGCTAGAAGTGTGAGGAAGCCACAGAGCCACACCTGCCTGGTAAACCCCCAAAGCCTGAGAAATAAAAGCTAAGAATTGGTCTACACATGTACTGATTATGTTAATACGCACCTATGGAGAAAAAAACATTGGACAATTAAGGTGGATATGGCATTGCCCACGCCGCAAAACGGCCAAACCCAGGTAATGACTGTTACGGCTTTACTTTGAGGCGAACCAACTGATAATTAAATCACTGACTGGCCAACACGCCCGGATTTGTGTAATTCTCGACCCTACATCCGATTGATGAGTAAGCTGCAAGTGAAAATTCTACTTTGAAGTTCCGCTTACGCAAAATACCAAATGCCGTACAGTTCAACGATTGTTTGAGACGTATCGATAATGAATAAGATTACCACAAGGGTACTGAGTTGGAGTCAGCGGAGGGAACAGTCTTCGTTGTAACGCATGTAGGCTTACCGAAGCCAAAGTGGATCATGGAACTTTAAGGACACATAGGCCACATATTGATAAGATACTAGGCCATATAAATAAATGCTGCATTCGTTGTTATTCGTTCTCAAATTGTTCGATATTCTAGCTCACTTGAGAGAGAAGCCAAGAAGTAGCGCTCCTAAAAAACCGGGTGAGAACGAAGGTAACAAAGGGAAGGGAAGGTATACGTACCAATAGTTGGATTGAAAGCACTCATGCTGTGGAAGAATGGTCTTAACCTCAACCATTCAGCCTTATATGTGAATGTAGCAATAGCGTCTCCCTAATACCCCAACTTCCCGGCAGAAGACTTCCTGACATCTAATTCCCCACCCATGGGGTGTCGCTCAACTTGTGAGATGACACAGTAAGTTACTAGCTGGCGGTAGAGTCTAAGAAGCTAACGGTAGCTACAACACTTCACTTAGCACTAATAAGTTCAAGGTTGGATGTCAACCAAGTCACAGTGATCCTGGCGTGGAGTGGGAGTGATCAATAAGAAGGAATCACAGAATGTTTGCGGGGATGTGCGGTGGTGTGATCTGCAGAAAGTTGAGCCTTATCATATCACTTTTGGCGAGAGGAGTCAGGCTGGTGTGAGAGCCCGACTTCTGGGAAATTACAAATCCGACAGGCATTCCGCTGTTTCCTGAACCCTGGGCCATCCAATAGGTTGGCCTCGATTTGATCAGATCTTACGGAGGATCGTGCTGCTAGAACATTGCCTTAATAAAATGCATCAGAGGAAAACGTTGGTTCCCTAGAGTCGCCGTGAGAATTATCAAGCTCACTATTACCAGCCATGACTTCCAATACTTGAAGAGTAAGAGAGGTCTTGACAAGAAACAGGGCAAGATCGCGACTCGTTCGAAGCGAATGCTGGCGTGAAGATGCGTAATAGTCGTTGACTCCCCCAAGCTATAGCCTGGATTCCTGCCCTTGTTTTCGGGTGCTAGCAGCTTTTGTAATGCCATAATTCAAGGCTTTCAAGCGATCCCTTTATCAGAAGCTAAGCAACGGTCAAGAAAAGCTATTCAGAACTCTTCAGAGGGTAGAGAGACTCACACGAAGTTACTGTCCTGCAAAGTGATAGCTCTTTGATACAGAACGTATATAAGTCCATAAATATCATGTGAGTGTTCCTAATAAGATATCGTAAATACAAAATATGCTCTAGCCTTGGAGCACATGTGGTACAAAATGTAAGTAAGAACAGAGTTGTCCTAGGGCTGAGAATCGATGGAGCGGGGGTACATTAATACAATACAGGCAATATGAACGGTAACATATCACTTCCCTAATACTCTTCTAATCCTAGAAACCGTGGAATCAACCAGCCACTGGCGATTTGTTTCATCTTCTGTTGTCCCAACCTCGCTCTTCATTTCTCCTTTTGGAAGCTGGACGACAATTGGAGGCTCAACACTGAATTTTCCAAAGCCCGGAATAAGCTGAGGAATGTTATGGATATGATCGATAGGTCGGGAAAAGGCGAAGAGAGGGGAGCGAAGATAGCGCACAAGACGACGCGCTGCAGGTGGTGTGATAGCATATGCATGGGTGCACATTGCTGACGACGGTCGACGGAGATGAGGTGTCCCGGGAATGGGTGCTTGCTTGGGACCGTCAGAATAACAATGTCCTAAGAAGAGTACGTCCCATCCAGGCAGGTGCTCGAAGAGAGTGAGCAGACGCTTTTGAATGTCGAACTCGAAGTCAACATCATCTTCTAGAATGAGATGCGGACCATCGTATTGACTCTCCTCTGCGATTTTGCGGAGGATTTCATAGTGGGACCACCAGCAGCCAACCTTCGCGGGATCCATAGCATTCCATTCCTGACCATCCCAAATCTCACTATCATCATAAACAATCTGAGGAGCAGGTCTGCTGCTACTGGAGACGGAATCGCCTGTCGGATTAAGTTGGAGCCTTTTGAATGTGTCTGGAAGTCGAGGTTTCCGCGGATCCGAGGAAGGGAGCAACCAGAAGTCGGCATCCAGAAGTGAGTTTTCCGGCAAAGGTAGAGATGTGCCTATCTTGGCATCTT
This sequence comes from Flagelloscypha sp. PMI_526, assembly GCA_021399455.1. NCBI lineage: Eukaryota > Fungi > Basidiomycota > Agaricomycetes > Agaricales > Niaceae > Flagelloscypha > Flagelloscypha sp. PMI_526. The sequence continues at coordinate 24,911 of JAJTUO010000148.1, forward strand.
CAGACCTAACAAAGAAAAATATACAAACAATTACCGAGAGAGAAAAAGAAGAAAACGAACCATTCGAACTTGAAAGCTTTCTTCCGTCCTTGTTCTCCATTGGGTCGGCTTTGGGTATCATATGAAGCTTTCTCCCGTTCATAAAGTACATAATTAATGGTGTCTTCGACAACTTTTCGATCGAGTTCGTTGTGAAATGGATCTCGAGCTGGGTGGTACGTGAAGCTCAGGTTGCCAAGAGCATGAGCTAGAGTCTTCATATGTTCCTTGCGATCTAAAAAGGTAAGCAGTTTTTCAGCTGGATTTGCACAGAATGAAAATACTAGAAAAGGAAAATTGCCTTGCCGGTTCTCTAATGAGACTACCCAAATCTTTTGGAAAACACCCAAGGTATCGTCACCATACCGTTTAACCTCGGTGGAATAAGGATACAATTCTGCAAGTTGCTCGTAAAACGTTTTTGGAGGAGAAGTAGTTGGTTTTGGTTGCTGGGAAGAAACTATTGAAGGTTCATGATTCACTGTGATAGCCTTGGAAGGGACAGGCGGCGGATGAACATGCTTCTCGATAATTTCGACATTCTCCCACTCTTCTCGTGTTAAACATTCGTCGTTTGGACGTTGGAGTGGTTGAGTCCAGGTCCAATCCTTAGCAGTTCCGCTGCCGGAGAAAGATACCCGGGCTGAAGACGAGAACAGAAAAAGGACGACTGCTGTGACAACAAGGAGAATTATCGAGCGCGTGATGCGAGGCATCGAAGCAACACGAAGAAAGCACGAACCGATTCCAGGGCTGGTGGTAGTTCGGAAACAACGAGTGAAATGAATTGATAGCTGCTGGGCATCATCAAAGTATGCCTACGATGGGAACATTTCTCGATCAGGCTTGCATGGACTTTAGGCGCTTCATGGTTTCCTTCTTAGGCAGAAACTTCAGAGCAAGGACTACAGGTAGCGATACAACTCTTTTGAGATTTTGCTACGTAAAAATAGTAATACAACAAATTGTCGTTTAAGAGAGAACTGGGTTGTTCTCTGCGAAGTACTCGTGAGAGTCAGCGTTGAAGACGGCCTCAGCAGGGTTGGAGATGGCCAAAGACTTGGCAGCAGATTGACCATCTAAAGAGTTTCAATTAACGACCCAAAGAAAAAGGGTTTGAATAAAGAGAAAAGAGAAACTCACAAGCATAGTCCTCAGTGCCGCCATTAGCAGTGAAGTGAGAGCATTCGTGGATGAGGGTGCCAGCACGTGAATCAGTCCCAGTGTTTGCAACTTGCCAGAAGACACCGCACAAGTAGATAACCTTTGGAGTTCAAATTAGCAAGATGTCTAACTAACAGGAGAAGAACGTACACCATAGTCATCGGGGTAGACATAGGCATAGACATCAGACTCAGTGCATGTGCAATCATAACTGTGAGTGCACTAAGTTCAGAACCAAATACAGCAAAGGATGGCGTGCTCACGTGAAGGACGAGAAAGAGCCCCCGCTGATAGCAGTGTAGTGGGAGACAATGGTCGAATGCCTAGCGGTGGTGTAGGTGCCGAACCAGGTTGTGTAGCGGGTGGTGCTGCTAGTGTGGCTGCTGGCGTAGGACAGAGCGTTGGCGGCATAGGTCTGGGCCGAGGAAGCAGCAGTCACAAGGAGACTCTGCCTGCTGGAGGTGCAGCCATTGTAAGAAATACGCTTGGAGAGGTTGCTCCTGCGTGAGACGGCGAGAGTGCCGGAGACACGAGCAGAGTGGGACTCAGTCTTAGCAGTGATCTCGGTGGCTTTGTTGGCCTCATCGACGATGAGGAAAGTAGGCTTAGCGTTGATGGTGTAAGAGCTCTCTCCGGAAAGCGTAAAGTTGTACGCCTTGGAAACTATCAACTAATGAGTCATGTGCCCAAACCCCCAAAAAGAAAGAAGACCTACGATCATGCTCAACCGTAACACTCTCGCCGGGGGCAAGAACGGTGAAAGATTCCTCACGACCAGCTTCGATGACGGTGGCCGGAACGTACTTGGCCTTGACACCAGAGAATGTAGGAGTGCTACCATCCTCCGAAGTAATGTCGAAGGTCTCGGTCGGGAGCGTAGACAGAGGACCACGAACATCTTTGAGGATCTAGAATATTTGAGCATTTGTAATATGATCCTCACAATTATATATTGTGGAAGATATACCTTCAAGGTCTCATCACCAGTGTTGACGAGAGAAGTGGTAACCTTCAAATCCTGAACTCCATCGACAGACGCAGGTCCAGCAACGGACAAAGTCAGCTCCTTCGTCGCAGAGACGGAGAGAGCGCAAAGAGCAATGAGGGTTGCACGGAGAGCGTTGGAGAACATAGCTATGCACTAGGTACAAAGACGATGAGGACCGAGAGGGTGAAGTTCTTGCCAAGATCTCAACCATGTTCTTATACAATTCCTGTCTATCGCAGAGGCGAAAGAACAACGGACAGGAACACATGGTTTCAACGGAGAAATTCACGCAGACCACGCACTCCACATTCCACCGTGCCCGAGAAACTCATTCCCCAACTTCCCTAGGCTCAACGAGAGGCGGCTACCTGCGTCCTCTTGCATATGGTCACGAAGTTCAGATGAGCGACTCATCGGGACAGAAAAAGCAGTACGCGTAGTCAAAAATGACGGTTGAAACGGTTATAGACGATAAGGAGGGGTGTAACACATGAACAATCCAGCATATAGATGGCAGCAGAAGCAAAGAAGGTTGCAACGTGACGCAACAAAGCACCCGATATAAGGCAACGCCTCAAAGTCTCTTCTGTTCGACGTGATATGCCGTTGGCCCATCATAAACAGAACAAACAGACAAAGGTTTCGAATGTTCCGAATACCAAGACAAATTAGCACGAAACGGCCCTCGAGATTTGTCATCATTATAGCCGAGCTATTCAACAAGCAGGCGCCGGAATGACAAGGCTTAGTTCTTATCGATTCTTAACGAACTAAAACATCAAACTATAGCAAGCAAATTTAAAGACATTTTCCTAATCGCCATCCAACTGGAGCATTAAAACCCAGTAATTTCCCGCGTCACAGGCGGTGGCCGAACAACGCTCAGCCTTAGAATTGCCATCTCCACATGCAACCAGTGTTCCTTCGGTTTCTCTCTCATTCCAACCAACCAATGATTCCCGAGTTCCGAGTGCTGCTGCACAAGGAATCCGGTATCACTGCGGCCATAAAAACTCACTCCCGTGCTCTAACTCTACGAAATCCAAACCCAAGCCTTGTTCAAGCTGTACCGGCGCCTAAGCGAACATCAAGCACATTATCATTATATTGCGATATCTTTTATAGCGATAGCGCAATGATGATCGTATGCCGATGCAGTAGAATGCAGGATTTTCCCACTCAGTTGTCACGGCTGTCTCAAAACACTCGTATTTCCCAGAGACTATTTAGAAGGAAATAAGAGGATAAGTTCAGGATCGCAAAATTGGGGTAGCTGGCTGTGGTAAACGCTGCATGGAGATATTCAGTTTTAAGAAAACTAACCACGAAGGCGCAAAGATCGCCTCAAAACACAGGGAAAGGCAGATAGCAGGTAGTCATGGACATATTCTGATATCCTCTAATAGGTACAGCTTTATCTTCCATTTTATCGAATAACAAGGCAATAGAATGTGGACACATCCCGGGGTGATATCAAGGTTTATCAAACAGAAACTGATTCAACCTGTGAAGAAACTGATTAACCTCTGGATGAGCGTCATTGAAAGGCTTTAAATTTTGAAGGCTAATGAGATGAAGTGCGCGGAGAGAATGCATTACACCTATTTTATTATTGTCCAGCAGCCAGAATCGAGCTAGATGGTGGTCGTTTGTGTTAAGCTGCAAAATGTGTGAAGCCGCGGTCTCGTGATTGTAAGATTCCGGTTGCAGTTGAACTTGGAAGTTGACCTCTGCTACAGTCTCGTTCCATCTCTCTCTCTCTGCTGGCCATGGATGCGCAAAAGAGGAGCGTGCATTTTGCCGCAGAATCCAACTTAATGTCACCTGGCCCCTCTGAGACTTCGACAGAATATGGCACATCGTCGTCACTCCAGTACATCAACTCACAACTCGTGGCCCATGGCTTTGCACCCTCCCCCGGAATCTCTTTAGACGGTGTCTCAAACGCCGACTCTGAAAGAGTTGTGAAATGCATGCTCAATTTACTCAGTCAGCGAGTGGTAAGTACTAATACTCTTCTTGCACGTTTAGCTTGAATTGTTCCATGCTTTGCTAGGAGGATATGTCACGGACGGAGAATCTCTCAACCAAACTGCGCACTCTTGGATATGACCACGAACGTCTACAATCTATTCACAGGAGTACTAGTGACCAACTTGCGAATGCCGAGAGGGAAGCAAGCAGACAGAACAGCCGTTTTACGTGCGTGTCAAGCGTCTTCAATCGCAATTTCATGATCTCAATTCTCCATATAATAGTGGTCTTAATCGAACGCTTCAGAACACAGATGCCTCCCACAAGCAGACCATGGCAGAGCTGCAACGCACACGTTCAACACTCCAGGCAGTTCGAGCCACTCATCAAGCCGAGACGAAGAAGCGCGAAAAAGAGGTAGAACGAATTGCAGAACGATGGTCAAAGATATCAGATGCCCAGACCAAGATATGCACGACTCGAAGTGGTCTCCGTTGTGCAAACCTTGCTGCCATCGAAGGCACTGCGTTGGCTCACCAACCACCGGACCATCTCGAGCAAGCCTTGCGCGAGGCTGAAGCAACTGGCGGCATGTTACGTACCGAAAACAATAGGTGGAAAGGACTTGTTTTATCTGTGGCTAATGAACTTCAAACGACAGCCGCAGATTTGCAATATTTCATCAATGGTGCACACGATGAGCAGGTCGGTCCTTGTTCCTATTTTGCTAGTGCTTAATTCAACATATCAATAGCCTACACCTTTCACCATGGCCTCTCTGTTCCCCATGCAGTCTCAGCAAGAAGCGGCTGGAATCGTGACAACCCTTCTTTCTACCATACGCCAGATGGTGTCAAATGTTCCTGAATTGCCAGCTGCATCGTCACCGAAACGATCAAGTCCACCTACTCCCAGTCCGGAGGTTGGGCGTCTCCAGAATATTATCGCGACATTACGGTCTCAACTGGGTAGATATTTGCAGCCTTTGTTCTTACCATGCTCATGCTACTTTCAGAGGATGCGCAACATCAAGCTGCTGCGCAAGCACTTGAGGCACAGGACCGATTCGATCGTTTCGTTGAGGAACAACAGAATGCTCGAGATTTAGAAGAACGAAGCTTCGAACTTCGTTCTGCTCCTCTTGATGATGAAGAGAGAGCAAAAATTGATGACCTATGGGCGGAGCTTGATGGAGAGCGTGAAAAGGTTACAGAAGTAACAGTCAAAATCAACAAAGAAAGGGCTGCACTTGAGGTCAGTATTTTGACGCTATTGGAGGATAAACTAATACTCCAGATTAGGCTGAACGTGCTGAACTGAATGAGGAGCGCCGAAAATGGGAGCTCGAGAAAATGCTCGCACACGTTCCTCCAATTCCACCAAACGACCAACCATCATCTGCTTCTTCACAGCCCCTTCGCAAGTCACAGAAGCGCTCGCATCGAAAATCCCCTTTACAAGTCAGTGTTGGTAAGGCAGGAAAGAGCCCCAGGAAGAAAGGGAAGGCTTCTGGGCTCACTTCGAACTCCAAGGTCGATCCTCCTTACCGGACAGAGTACTTCCCTCCAAGCGGCTCATCGTTCAAATTGACGCCGCTGGGCGATACCCTTCTTCCGTCAACATTTTCTCTACCGCCTGCATCTCCCCGGCTGCAGGATCTCTCACCGTCAGGCTCTGCACCAGCAGCAACAACCGATGCACCTCCATCCCCTCTCCCCACCCCAGCATTGCCAACACCAAGCCAACTATTCCCAGCCGCAAAACATCGTGCCATCCATGCGTACTCACCAGCGCGACCCAGCCCTCTCAGTCGAATTCTCATGCTGGGTAACTCTCCATCCGATGATGGCAGTAATGTCAACCCACTAGAAGCACTGCTGGAAGAAACATCTGATGATGACCTTGCTCGAGCTTTGGGTATTACATCAGAGGATATTATCGATGATGACAGCCCTTTGAAAGGAAAGAAACCCCCGTCTGTCAAAGCCGCTGAAGCCAAACGTTTAGGCATGGGGAAGGTTGGCGAGAAGGAAAATACGCGAAAGATGAAGAGTGGTGTTTTGGCCGCGTCTTCTGCTGCAGGGAAGAAAGCTGCGACAGCACCGTTTGCGGCTGGGACGAGCTCCTCGAGGGCGAAACTAGCTACTGTAAAGAGCCAGATGCCCAAGGTGACTGCAGGGCCTAGGAGAATACCCGTGAATAGCGTGGACGCGCCCGTCCACGCGAGGCGGTAGAACGATGATCACTATACCCCATTGGCTTTTTCCCCTGTCATCTTAGTTATGCTCATCAAAAGAACGATTGGCTTTGATGACCTTTCTACATATTAGATATGGTATTTACTGACGTCCACAAACTTTGAGGAATCCTTTGAAATATCGACCCACATTGTCTGCTGCATCTTCCAGCGAAGAAATCATCCCAATATAACCATCTGGACGAGCAACTACCAGGGCACCCGTGGGATGGATGCCCAGCTTCTCGTACCCCCCTCCGCCCAAACGTCCCGAGATATCAGTGTCGTCCAACAAAACTCTAAGAAAGGAAAGGTTTAAGCGTTGAACAAAGCAGTCAAGACAATAGAAGTGGAACGAACCTTGACCAGTGTGGCCTCAAAATTTCCGGCAGTTCTGTGACAGGCGGTCTTTCGAATTTCTTTGCACTGCAGATTGAGACAACGTCGTACAGTCCCTCGTATACCTTACGATCCTCCCCATCCTTTAAAAACCCGAAGCCTCTCGCCATCACCTCGATTCTTCTCTTTTGCATCCTATCATTTACACTTCCCAAGAAGAAAAGAAGTTTGAATCGGATGTTAGAAACAATGAGGTCTTGAAGTTCGATAGGACGTCCGTCCGCGCTTTGAATGAAAGTGTGGGGAGGGACCCGTTTGCCAATGCTTAGGTTTGTAGCATGGCCTTGATTTGAAGGGTTGACGATGATGGAGGGTGCATAGTGGATGCCAATTCTAGAGTCGAGAATGAGACATCGTGGTCTTTGGACGAAGAAATTACGGTGAACGTACCCGCTCGTGAATTCACCGAATGTCTGGAATGCTCTGGAGTTGGCAGTTAGTGCCTTGAAAGTAAGGTGCGAAAAGTGATCATCCAACTCACTTGTAGAAATCCTCGTGGGAGATGCCATCCTGGTTTTCTTCTGTCCGTGGCCGCCCAGAGAAATAATGGGAGAATTCTTTGTCGAAATTGATAAGATCCTGGGCATACTTCCTTCTTTCGGATTCGTACTTATGGGAGTCAGTAAAACCAACAGAGAAGCTTAGCGTGTTCAAGCTTACTGTCTTGAGTAATGAGATGTCTGCCTTGCCTCGAAGGACCAAAGCCAACTTCCAAACTAAACAAGTTGAGATATCGGAGAAAATATAATAGTTTAGGAACTTACTGAGATTATGTGTATCGCTGGACTCGATGTGAGCAAGCTGTAGTACTATGGAAATAGAGGGCTGACTTCATTGATGCATTCATTCCTTGACCCTGAAAACAAAGTAAGAGATGAGAACCTTCCACTTATACTTCTATGAGAAAACTCACTGCTTTCGGAGAATGGGTATGACACGCATCGCCAGCAATAAATGCTCTTTCCGCCAACGAAAACTGAGATGCGATGCGCTGTCCAACTGAGGTCGACGTCAAACCATCTTCACAGGAAGGAAATGGGAGACTCACTAGCATAATTAGTCGACCAATGTACATCCCCAACAACCTTCAGGGTATACGGTTTCAAAATCTTCGCTGCAACTTCCAACAGCTTCGCAGGTTCAATAACCTCTCTCAGCCTTTCGCTCCTATCCCCACCTTCTTGAACAACAGCTTGATTGTCAAGTTGGATATAAATCCGTACACGATCACCTTCTCTGGGGATGAACATCAACGAGCCATGGTTCGAATGAATAACCGATTTGCATCTGAAGTCAGGAAAGTCTGTATCTGGGACAATGTCGACTACACCCCAAACGAAGGGCGTTTGTTGACCTATCATTGAAAATCCAAGAGATTTGCGAATAGATGAGTGTGCGCCATCACAACCGATCAGGAATTTAGCGTGAACGCGGGAGGTGGTGTTTGTTTGGGTGTTGAGGAGTGTCACCTAATCGGTATGAAGAAAAATAAAATCAAAAAGAAGCAGGTTAATATAGGTACCACGGACCGAGCCCATTTAGGTTATTAGAACTTACCGAGAATGGGTAAGCATTGACATCTTTCAGAACCTTGTCATCCTTAGAAATGTCGACGGAGACCGGTTCGACTGGCCGTTCGACATGGAGTCCTTCTTGGCTCATGGAGTCAAGGAAGATGGATTCGATTGAGCCCTGATGGAGAGTGCACTTTTTTGAATGAATGCGTAAGACCAAATTCCAAGGAACAAGAATGTAGCAAATAACATACTTCAAAAGGATACCTTGCAGTCTCGAATGAAACATCGGGTGCTCTTTCACTCAGCTGAAGACAAGAAAAAGAGTGAATATTTGGTTCATGAGAGAGTGCTTTTACATAACTGGGACATACCTCTATATCCCCATTCGGTCCGGGGTTGTAGAACGCCTTTCAACCGCTCTCACTCAGCGCTCCTCCGTCACTGCAAGCCTAAGGATAAACTCACCGCCATATGCATTTGATTCGCTTCATTGAGAAGACGTTGAGCTAAGCCATAGCTCTAATAACAAGGTAAGCATATAGTCAAAAGAAGCCCATAAAATCACACCTGAAGAACTTCTATCGTTCTGGGTTGAATACCATCCGCTTGACCGGCTGCGACTTTCTCAGGTCTGGAAATAGTTTTAGTATCTCAAGACGATGGTGTCGGAGAACAGACCGTGCCTCTTGTCGACGATACGAACGTTAATTCCAGCCTTTGCTAATCCATTGGCACAGAATAGCCCTGTAGGTCTCGTGAGCACGGTTCGTCGAAAAAGGAAGAAAGGGGATGACGCACCAGAAGGACCAGCACCAACGATAAGAACGTCGACTTGAGTGTCAATGGGCTCTGTTGCAGCTGAGGTAGACATAACTGGAAAGAAGGTGGGGGATGATGTAGGAGACTTGTTTTGACGCTGTTACAACTTCAGCCTTTATGTCCTTCTATTGGGGTCACAGGAACAGATCGATAGACGGATTGCAGGAACGAAGACAAAATAGGAAAAAGAATGGACACGCTTAAGGTACGATGTAAATTCGACAACGGGTAGAAAGCGCGGTGGTGTTTTGGTGAAAAGTCCTGATTCATTCATTACACTTTGGATGAGAAATACCTACTTACGGGGAAGGAAAAAAGACTAGGCTACACTAGAGAGTCCAACGAAACATCATGAATAGCAAAGCAATGGGGGAGATAGCAAATGGTTCGACTGGTCAACAATGCGATCGAGGTCTAAGATGAGCGGTGAGACCTTCCGCTATTAGCCCTGAAGTTAAAGATGGACTTACTTCCTGGAAGACTATGCTTCGGGATCCGGGACGTACAAGACGCTCTGAACATATCTGTCCTGCTCGGAACCTTCTTTAGTCAACAGAATCTCGCGAATCTGAAAAAAAAATTATGAGCAAAATTATACGAATTTAAATACAAAACTGACTGCTGGTGGAGGATTCAGGCGGAATTTCTTGGCGCGTTCCCACCTCTCCAGTCGTGTGAGTCCGAGGACAGGACCATAGTTCTCAGTCCTAATCATAAACGCGTCAGATATAGAATTATACGGGAAAGAATGCATGGAAGCGCACATGTCGAAGACTCGAAGAATATAGTCAATCTTGTTCTCTCCCTCAGTATGGACTGTGTTATGAATAAGTTATTGAATTAAAATAAAAACAGGTAAAACGCGACTCGCCTGGCTTCTGCCAGTTCATTTGGGCTTCTGCCTCCCTGTAAAGCTTGTTCCATTTTACAAGGGAGGGCTTGAGAGGGGGCTTTTCAGTGGGGGTTTCACTGACTTCGCTCGCGGCTCTGGCGGGAAGGGCTTTGATAAGACGTGAAGAAATATCATCGTCAGCGTCCTCTATAGGGTCGTCATCGACGTCGCTGTCAGAGTCGGAGAGCTCAATGTCCTCGTACTCCGAGTCGTTCTTCTTGGGCGCGACGGTCGCCTTCTTGACAGGGCTAGAAGGACCAGGTTTTTGTTTGGACTTGAAAGGAAGGGTGGCTTGTTTGGCGGGCATGGCAAATCGTCTGTTTTCGTAGAGAGCAAAGTGAAAGTGAACAGTCAAGGGGCTTTTGGCGCCTGTCCCTAATTCGAACCAACCTTACTTCCTGCTCTACTATCTCCTATCTGGTGATTCACCCTATCCCGTACAAGATTCTTGCCAGGGAACGACTTTTTTGTTGATATTCTGAGGAAATTCTCTGTCCTTTGTTCTGGGCTCTATATTTCCGCACTCGGGCGGTGCTCCTCAACTCCCTAAAACACCCACATGCCAAGACCATCATTCATGGTCGCATAAGTGAACCGCCGCCAATTGAGCCAAGCACGAATACATGGCGACCTCAGATCTCGGATCCCAATCATTCTGTGTTCCGACGCGTAGCAACAGCACGTGGGACAAGTATAAAAGCAAGTTACCGATGTCCTCTGCCAGTTTTCCTCATTGCCTGGTTGCATCCCACCCTTTCTGACACTTTTTGACGTCGACTCGCCTACTCTTTGCCATTCCCTCATTTGCTTTTTTAACCAGCCCTCTTTTTAAATCATAATGCGTGCCTCTTTCATTGCAGGTGTTGTCCTTGCTGCTGCTGCTCCCGTGGCTCTTGCTGCACCTATCGCGTGCGTGCTCGCTGTTTCTTTATTTCTTGGAGTCAGTCGTTGAAAACAGACGAGCAGTCAGGAACATGCTGTTCGTCACTCTGGCCTCTCGTAAGTTCCAGACTCATCTCCGATGTTTAGAAATACTTTTCTAATTCCATCATCTCCGTCCCTCACAGAGATCTTGAAGTCCGTCAATCTGGCCTTCCGTACGTAGATTTTCTGTTCTTGTTGTGCTCAATACTAACCTTACCTGTTCAGCATCGATCTGAATGAACTCCTCAGTGGGGTTCTGGACTCTGTCGGGGATATCTTCTCCTTCAACAAGCGTGAGCTTAGCGATATGCAAGCACTGGCTCTCCTCAGCATGCTTCAATCGCGCGACCTTGACACACGGCAGTCTGCTCTCCCGTAAGTTTTTGCCTTTTTTTGGCATAGCCTACCTCACTCTCATTTGTAGTATTACTCTCGACGACCTCAAGGCCTTCTTTGGCAGCATTTTCCGTCGTGACTTGGACGCTCGCCAATCCGCTAACCCGTATGTTGACCATTATTGGAGTTCTCTTTTCCGGTTTTAATGTACTTCAGAATTACTCTTGACGACCTCAAGGCGTTCTTTGGAAGTATCTTCCGTCGCGAATTGGAGACCCGCCAATCTGCCAAACCGTACGCTGACCGTAGTTGTCTTCATTTTTTTCACCGATCTTAATGTACTTCAGGATTACTCTTGAGGACCTCAAGGCATTCTTTGGCAGCATCTTCCGTCGCGAATTGGAAACTCGTCAATCAGCACTTCCGTACGCCGAGTTCTTCTAATTTGCTCCCCCTTTTCACAAGTCTTTTAGGTTGAAAGACTCCGATGTTGATGCTCTCTTTGGTGGAATCCTTGACTCCTTCAAGGACATCTTCTCCTTCAACAAACGTGACCTGGATGCTCGCCAATCCGCAAAACCGTATGTCCACCATGATCAATTTCCTTTTTTTTCGTCGTATTAACATATCTCAGGATCACTCTTGAGGACCTCAAGGCGTTCTTTGGCAGCATCTTCCGCCGTGATATGGACTCTCGCGCGTAAGTCGTATCTTTACACAGAGATTTATCACATCAACTCAGGCCTTTTTTTTCTAGTTTAACTGATGCAGATTTCCAAGGTCTCGTGAATGCTATCAAAGACTTCATCCCCTTCATCAAGCGTGAACTTAATACTCGTCAATCCGGTCTCCCGTCAGTCTTCTTCTTTGCTTACCTTTCGCTTTTTTCTTACAAACCACTTATTTGCTTAGCATCGATCTGAATGAACTCCTTAGTGGCGTTCTGGACTCTGTCGGGGATATCTTCTCCTTCAACAAGCGCGAGATGAGCGACCTCGAGGCTCTTGCACTTTTGAGCATGCTTCAATCCCGCTCTGCACCTTCTGCTTCTATTGCAGATTTGGATTGATTTGATTTTAAATTTCTTTCAGAGGGGTTTTTATTTAACTTATGAGGAAGCTCAAAACAACCTTTTTGGAAAAGGTTGACCTACAGAGTGTACATAATTTATGGCTTTTTAGAGTACATTCAACGAATTTTGTCAACGTTCACATGTTTGGGAATGTTCCGCAGACGAGGACGTAAAGCATTGCAAGTGGGGGTGAATGAAAGCACGAATACTTCATCCCGAAACTCGATTAACCGCAGTCGCCTCCTAGAGGTGCAGCGACTGAACTTCAGACACGTCTTCTGTATATGCTGGGCATAGTATAGCATATGAGGATGAACGCGAAAACTTTCGTGGCTGTGAAAGTACATGTTGAATGTGTATTTGGAGTGGTGTAATGTGATGAGAGTACAGAAGTGCAGTGTTGAAAGCTAGTGATACAGAGTAGAGTCATGCATTCGTTACAAAATGAGTGATGGTTATGCCGCAAGCAGCAAGTCGACCAGGAGTTGAGCCCAGTGACGTCTAAGCCAAATTAGTGGCTGTAGTCATACCTGGAGATAGGGAGGTTTGTGAGTGGAAAGATCGCTTGAGAGCAAGGAATCTTACTTCTTATAGAAAACTTCAGAATCGGAGGGGACGGCATCTTCACGTCTGGCTCCCCGAGCTTTCTTTCCATTCCTCTCAAGTTCTTTCCTGTGCTCCCTATCTTCCTTGAGCCATTGCAATGCGACATCGTAGAGTGTGCTGCCAGCATTGAAGCTGGGTCCGACCTCAGTGCGTTTCTCAGCAATCCACTCTGTTGGTTCGACGATGAACTGGCCGAAACGCATGTGGGAGATATGTGTGGGAAAAGCTCCGAGTCCATCGAAGATGTGCGTAGCATAAACGATAGTAGCCCCGCGAGTCTCAGAGTCAGCTTTCAGAAAGGTCAAAAGGTCGTCACGGACGAGGACGTCAAGATCAACGGTGACCTCGTCAAGAAGCAAGACATCCCAAGGAACCATGAGGCCCATGACGAGCTGGACTCTGCGCCTCTCACCGTCAGAGATTTGGTGCATATGCCAGTCGAGATCGACATCAAGAATATCGAGAAGCTGGTCTCTTCGCTCCTTGTAGCGGTAACCTCCAACGGAATCGAGGAAGTAAGAAACGACAATATCGCTTCTAACGACGGGATTCATAGCCCATTCGGTCCCAAGGAATGTGATGCCCTCTGGAAATTGGCGGAAGACATCTTTGTCCTTGATACGAACTTCAGCACCAGAGGCAGTGATAAGTCGTTTTCCAGCAAGGAGCTGAAGGAGTGTAGATTTCCCAGCTGTTGGACATCACTCGAATGAGCCTGAGAAAATGGAAGCGATAAAAATTCTTACCGCCGTTGGCACCGATTAGCAATGTCCTGGAACCTTTGGGCAACGCAAGGTTAACGCCTGTAAGCGCAGGAGTACCTTGGAAAGAGAAATCTAGGTCCTTGATGTAGATGGTGGCCATTTGGGATGGGAAAAGGGAAGAAGGGAATCAAGAAGATGGGAGTCAGAAAGGAGTGGTGGATTTGACGCCGACATAACCGGGTGAGTTCACCCCGCATAAGTCATCTTTGGGGGAGAGGTTTGGACCATAGGTTACGTACATCAGAGTAAGCTGCGATGTGTATACGGTTTATGTGGGGGGCTTGTGATTGAGAACATGAGGGTGACGGGGCTCTACTCGGTGTGAAAGCAGCGTCCCGTATTTCATGACATTCGGAAAGGACTAGTTGTGATCACGTTGTAAGTCTCAAGTATATGCAAAGGTACTCATGCATGAATTCTTTCCAGGAAGACAAACTTTTAAAAACGGATCTCGCATTTGATTCCGGCAATACCGGCAACAGACACAACTCCGAGCGTCTCCTCGTTCTTGCCTTAACTCACTTGGCTCCCACTCCCATCACCTCCTTTCCTTTCGACAATGTCGACTATTACTACCCCCGTTACAGAGCTCTTTGGCATCAAGCACCCTGTGCTTTTGGCCGGCATGAATGTTTGTGAACGACCCCGCATTGCGTCTCCTCCAGTCCTCACAACTGTTTCAGGTTGCGGCTGGCCCTGAGCTGGCAGCAGCTGTCTGTGAGCAAACTTGTCACTAAATATGCTAACGCGTCTCGTCTCATCTGTGTCACTACAGCTAATGCCGGAGGCTTGGGTGTCATTGGTGGTTTTGGATATACCCCCAAGATCCTCAAACAACAGGTATGCTGTCCGACCCTTCCTATCGAGCACATTCTGAATCTTGTGTAGATTCAAGAGATTAAGAAACACTTGACTGACAAGAAACTCCCTTTCGGTGTTGACCTCTTGCTTCCCAAAGTTGGTGAGGGTGCCAGGAAGACCAATGTATGTATTGTTTCCCCTGTCATATAGTCAGAGATTAACTTTTATTGGTAGTATGATTATACAAAGGGAAAGCTTGATGAGCTTATCGATGTCATTATTGAAGAAGGCTCTTCTTTGTTTGTCTGTGCAGTCGGTGTTCCTCCGAAACATGTAGTGGATAGACTCCATGCCGCTAAAATTCCCGTCATGAACATGGTTGGACACCCCAAACATGTTCAGAAGGCGTTGGATGTAAGTTCTTGCATATTGCTTGTCCCGACGCATCATGAACATTGTTACAGGTCGGAGTTGATTTGATTTGTGCTCAAGCGGGCGAGGGCGGTGGTAGGTTGAACCTTTGACCAGTATCAACTTGACTAACTGGCATGTATAGGACACACTGGAGATACTCCAGCGAGCATTCTAATTCCCGCCTGTGTTGACGCAGTCAAGGGCCGTACATCACCTCTCACCGGCAAGCCGATCTGTGTTATTGGTGCTGGCGCGGTGTTCGACGGACGAAGTTTGGCTGCTAATCTCATGTGGGGTGCTCAGGCTGTTTGTAAGTGTTCTCCGTGGATACCCACATTATGTGATCTAACCACACCCAGGGGTTGGCACAAGATTCATCGCTGCCGACGAGGCAGGCGCTCCTCCACATCACAAGAACTTGGTTGTCAAAGCTGGGTTTGGTGACGATATGAGAACTCTCATCGTAAGTTGTCGATTCTCAACCCCTTAGTCTTACTATTTTACATGTGAATACAGTACACTGGTCGACCTCTCCGTGTCGTCAAAACACCTTATGTGATAGACTGGTCGGTCTTGTGGCTAATCTTTTGAGGATACTATTAACTTTTGATGCTTGTATAGGGAAACCAATCGACAAGATGAAATCAAAGCTCTGACATCTCAGGGCAGAATCCCTGCTAATGAAGACTTGGAGAAACATCCAGAGAAATCTATGGCTGGTCGACCATGGCTCATCGGAAGTGTCGCCGCTATGATCAAAGACATTCTTCCGGCAAAGGCCATTGTGGATAACATGGTAAATGAGGCAGCGGTCATTATTTCTGAAAGAAGTAAGATCGTGAAGGTTGGAACCAAGCTTTAGTGTGCTTCACAACTTGAAAACTCTACATGTTATAGCATATTTTGCACGGTTAATTTTTATATTATCAAATTCAATTTCCTCTTCTTTGCAATAAGATCTCATAAGAGTTGAAGATTACAAAATGATTTCCTTCGAACGCGTTCACACTGTTCCATCAACACAAAGAAGTGCCTTAGTCTTGTGACAACATTGCATCCGTGAGCCTCTCACCTGGTTTCGGCTCTCATTTGGACCGGTTCTTGAGATGCTAATATGACGGTAGTCGGTTATACCTGTCCGGCCCCCACTTAAAAATATGGTATCTTCTTGAACAGGCATCATCTGCTCTCCTTGCTGTTCTCCCCCACGACTTACCAAAGGAAACTAGTGCTAAGTATATTGACTGCCAATGGAGACTCGAAGTGTGGTCGTTATCGGTGCAGGGTAAGTGATATCTAATCTCACGATATTTCCTAATCCATAAACCTTTCTAGTATTGGAGGGATGACTTTTGCTGTGAAGGCAAGAAAGAAATGGGGAGACAAACTGGACTTTGTGGTACGCGCCTGGGCCTAAGTTTTATCCATTGACGCGTCTCAGTTGTTCTTATTTCAGATATACGAGAAATCTGATGGTGTAGGAGGGACTTGGCGCGCAAATATCTATCCTGGATGTGCCTGTAAGTTGTTAGTGGCGAGGTCGATCGAGGCAACTTCTTACCATCCCGACCAGGTGACGTTCCCGTACACTAGTACGCTTTTCTCTTCTACCTACATCAACGACTAGAATGCAACCCATCTTCACAGCTACTCACTATCTAACCAACTTAACCCCGACTTTGGCAGCACGCATCCTGCTCAACCCGAAATTCTTGCGTATTGGGAGAGCGTCGCTCGGAAACAAGGCATATTGCCCCATATCCAATTCAATACTGAAGTTACGAATGTAGAGTGGATCTCATCTGAGTCTCGATACCGCATCTCTATCAATAAAAGCAACGGAGAAACTGCGACGGTTTTTGC
Organism: Flagelloscypha sp. PMI_526; assembly: GCA_021399455.1. Lineage (NCBI taxonomy): Eukaryota > Fungi > Basidiomycota > Agaricomycetes > Agaricales > Niaceae > Flagelloscypha > Flagelloscypha sp. PMI_526. The sequence continues at coordinate 41,719 of JAJTUO010000148.1, forward strand.
CCGAATCGTCATTTCCGCCCTTGGGTTCCTTGAAGTACCAAATCTTACTTCAATACCAGGAGTCGATACTTTCAAAGGAGACTCATTTCATTGCGCTCGATGGGATTACACTGTTCAATTAAAGAACCGTCGCATTGGCGTGATAGGGAATGGAGCATCTGCCACACAATTTGTGCCAAAGATTGCCCGGGAACCCTCCTCCCAGATCACTCATTTCTGTAGAACGCCGAACTACCTACTGCCACCGGTGCGCTTCACTTTTGTCTTCTCTTACCATTTGACGTTGAGGTTTTGCTTCCCAGAGACGTGCAGAATACTCGCCGTTGTGGCTATGGCTATTTCGTCGTTTTCCGATCTTCATGAGAGTGAGTTCCCATAGTCTCTATGCCGAAACTAAGATATTGATGCTCTTCCTCATAAGTTTGTTCGATATCTTACATTTTGCAAATCGGAGTTTCTTTATTTCTTTGTCTTTCATTCGCGTTTCATGCGGAAGATTGCTACTGCGGTAAGCAGATGTCGAGGTCTGGAGTCTTTGCCCGTTGTCTCAATCAAAGCTAGTGGGCACTTTGGTACATCCGAGCATATGCGCCTAAGCAGGACGTCCCAAAGCTTATCCCTCAATACAGTAAGTATGCCTTTTGCCGCTGATCGTAATCTATTTTCTCAATTGTTGGTTAGCAATGGGTTGCAAAAGGGTTATCTTCGATTCTGGCTACCTTGACTGCCTTCACCAATCAAATATTAACATCTGCTGGGACCATATCAAAGAAATTGTCCCTAAAGGTATCCTCACCAAAGCAGGTAAACGTTTTCCACCCTCGTAGTCGCCGCCCCAACTCAAACGACTTTTCAGGCGAAACCCATCCCCTCGACGTCTTAATATATGGAACAGGCTACGCAGCAGACCGTTATCCTCTTCGCGTCGTCGGCTCCTCGGGCCTCACCATTCAAGAATACTATGATACCCAAAAAGGCCCCACAGCATACCTAGGCTTGTCAATACCCACCTTCCCCAACTTCTTCATGCTCTCAGGACCCAACGCAAACACGGGTCACGCTTCTTCAATCTACTTGGAAGAATGTCAGATCACTCACATTTTACAATGTCTCGACAAGATGTTGTTCAAGACACCTAGCCTCATCGCGATCTCTGTGAGCCAGGAGGCTACAGATCGGTATAATATTTGGCTGCAGGCGCGATTGCGTAAGGGGGTATTTTATAGCTGTGATTCGTGGTACCGAGTGAACGGGGTTGGGAAGGTGACGAGTATTTTTCCTGGATCTGGGACACTGTTTTGGTGGATAACAAGGAAGGTGAAGTGGGAAGATTATTCGTTATTGTTAAAGAGCAGCATACCCGGACTTGAAACACTGAGTGATCTTCCATAATGCTGAAATGAGGTTTTTTATCCAAATGAATCTTCCAGACTATCAAAAATAGATATATTGAGCTGTCAAGAATTCCTCAAATTCTCTCAGGCTTTCAGAGGAGAAATTTAGAAACGAGGTTAGCTCCCACTTCCTGATTTTAGACTGCTTTCAGCCTTCCAAAGTACCTAAGGTCAGAAAAGTTTGGAGATTTCGACGGGCTGGGATGAGTGGGCAACACTTCTCACTTGAATCATGAGATCTTCATCTTCTTTGGATTGAAGGGAAGGATATCTCGTGGGTATGTACAATTACATTGCCTTTAGATGCAAGCAGGAGTCTGGGGGATTCAAGAACACCATTCCGGAGACACTTCCTCTGACCTCTGTCGTGTTATGTAAGATAGGTTTAATGAAGTATCTACGGATTCTGAAGAATGTCCAAAGAACATCGACTCCGCTGTACATTCAAATACTTGGAAAAGCGTTATGGAAGGTAAGTAGAAAATTGAGACATAACCAATAAATAAGTAAGTATCGAGAAAGGCAGAGATGGCACTAGAAGGTTCAAGTGCCGCTACGATTTTATGTGTCCTCGTGTCTCGGTTACCGCGTGTTAGGTTCATTTGAGCGAACACCCGTGTCAACGAGGTAGAAACCGCATGTTTTCAGGCAGGTTTAAAAAAAAAAAGCAATTTTGTGGTTGCCGGTAGTGCTCAATCGTTGAATTATACTTCCAAAAGGAGAAGGTTTATTCCCCGAAAGCTGTCGACGACAAAGCTGGAATTGCTGAGCTTTTGAGAGACTTGCAACATCGCAAGAGAGGTTAGTTGATACCTCACTCATCGATATTCGCTCTAAAGGTTGATGAGACCAGCACCGTTCAACAAGCCCCCAAAGCTCTGAAGGTATGCAAACTGGTCGAAGTGGTCGCCTCCCTCGAGGGATCTCAACTAAAACTTGGTATTCTGTTGGAATCTGAGCAAAAGGGGCTTTGCCCGAATAGATCTGGAATGTCGTAAACTTCACAGAGTTTTAAAAAAGCAAAAGTTGTTACCTCAACGACAGTACAAGCAAACGCAAAAATGTCCCTCTTTTCCTTGGGTGCATCTGGGAAGGATTCTGGAGCAAATACTTCAGGTGCACACCAACGAGCGGAACCCTGAGGGGCAGATGTTGAGGACCCGGTTAATGGTTGGGTGTCTGGGATGCGAGCTAGACCGAAATGGGCGAGACAGCAAGTCAAGTCATCTTGGACAAGAATATTTGCCTAGAAGGCATTTAATAATCTCAATGATAGCTGGGTCAAGGAAACGTACTCCTCGAACGTCACCGTGGACTATTGAAGGCGAGAAGGAGTGGAGATATTCTAGACCCTTAGCAATATCCAAAACCTGTGGATCCGCTTGAGGGAAGTTCAAACCTAAAAGATAAACACAACGTACAAACGAAAATCGATCGTGAGATGGATTCGCCTCTAAGAACGACATAATATTGCCATTCTTCATAAATGGCGATACCAGACTGAATTTCCCAGGGAAAAGTGTTTCCGTGACTCCCAGAAAAGGTAGCACGTTTGGGTGTTGGATCTGTCTCCAAACCAGAGTTTCATGACAGAATTTCTGTGACAAGTCAGGGGAAAAAATGTAAGCATCAAGTGTATTTTACAAACCTGTATAACTCGCTTCTTGTGCCCTTCAGTTTGAAATATTCGAAGGACCTTGAGGCACACTTTCCGGGTGCCAAGGGTTCCAACAAACACATCCTATACCGCCGTTAGTTTTCCATGGAACATGAAAATTTTGTAAAACTCCTACAGAATAGCCACCACCACCGATTTGCACGGGATCCTTCTGTAGGTTATCCAAGTAGAACGACAATGGAAGACGACCCTGTGATCTGGACAGCTTGCGTAGCCACCGTAAGCATAATCGTTTGTGATTCAAGTCGGAGGATTGGTCCATTTCCTATTGAGGTTAAGCGAATTGAAGGTGGTTGTGGTGCTGAAACTGGACACACCCATTGAACGAGCTCCATCGCACAGCTGACAATACACGGTTCTTTTGCGGAGAATATATTAGATAGACTATCCTCCGTGCCGCCAATAGCTGACGCAATAGCGTCCCTATCTGTCGGTATTCGGATGGGCCGACTGGGCATCCTAACATCAAAGGCAGCTCGAGTTCTGGGGGTCAAAATGACCACAGTCTCTACGATGCCATCAAAACTACTCGAGAAGTGGAGCGCAAATTCTCGGGGAAGGAAGGCTTTCAAGCTACGGAGAAAGACTGGATTCAGAGAATGGAGAACCAGCTTGTGCAGGTCTTCGTCGAGCAGCGGGTAACCAGTATACGTGGCATCTTCAGATTCATAGACTTCAAGTGCACCAAGTAACAGCTCGAAAGGGGGAAGAGATGGAGAAGGCTCGCTAGCCAAAAGACCTCGCAAGTGTTTGGCTTGTTCGTACCGACTCATCGTCCGCGGGGTACGTCGTGCAAGATGAAAGTAGATGTGAAGGAAGGAGTTCTACAGCTTCAACCCCGCTGTGTCTAACCTTCGCCTCGTGTACAAGGGCTGGCGTCTTTTTAGCAGTCAATACAAGCGCCGCGGTCATCCCCAAGGAGGATCTTCCTAGGCGAAAGTTCCGGGTCATACAATTTAAAATGAAAGAGGGCGAGGTATAGTGAAAACAGGCGAATGCAGACCCTAGCTTACTAGGAGAACCATTAGAGACAGTCAAGGTTGGGTTCTATGGAGAAAGCACGCTTGTGACTTGAGTTGCCCAGTTCGTTAGGGCCTGAAAAAAATCCTAATACATCTGCAGTTGAAACGACAATAATGAGCATGTTCACTGTCAGATCTAATATTGTTTTACAACCTGAATTCGTCTCGTAGGTGATGGTAGGGAAACGAGTTGATCGGCGCGTCATGTAACTTGAATTCAACTAGCATCACATTCGCGTCTTTCTGCAGGTGGACCTAACATGTCTTTTTTTCCCCCTGTACACCAGGACATCTGCTGTATCTTCCAGATACTCTTCTGTTTTGCAGGCACACTGATAGTCATGAAAACATGGAGTGCTAAGAAATACCGTGCTCAAACTACGACAGTCGGAGGTATTTGCACCGTGCCCAAGTTGAACAATGTCTTATGGAACCTGATCACCTCAATCCCGAACTTAAAATCCCTTTCTACTGGATATCTTTCTCAACCACTTTTCCTGTCTTTTCCCGCTGCGAAGAATTGCGAGCTCCTTATACAACACACCTTCCTGATCTCAAACAACCAAAAGAGCCTGCTATACTTACATGCTTCCTTGCTGGCATCAAACGCGTTGAATCCTGTATCAACACTTCAGTCACTTGTACATGCAGGGCACATCTAGATTCAGGCACTTCGTCGAACCTGAGACGAACCATCTGTTTGCGAGCTGTCTGTTATTCTCTCTGCTGACATCAATTCAACGCAAGCCATCTCCTTCACGGCATACCACTCGTGCCGACAGTCCCAGTCGTTCTTATAAGGTTTATGGCCAGACTACTTCGAGCCCTGACTACAATGCATGCCCTTTTCCTTCATCTCCTTGTTTTACTTGTCTTTTTGGTCGACCAATGCTTGTCCGCATTACTTCCAAGCTCGACAGTCCAAAATCAATCAGCGCTCTTCGGATTACGCTCAGATGCTCCATGGTATGTTTACTCCTCTTTCATATTAGAGCAGGTCTTATGCATTCATACCAGGCACCTCCTTTCTATAAGCAGTGGTAAGGCTATTGGACCACAGGGAGACAAATATCTCTGGGAGCCCCCGGGTGCCTGTGCGAAGCCGGGAGAAGGCGTGACGGTAAGTACAGATGCAAACGGGTCTTATTTATTTCAATCGAATTGGATAGGTTTACGTCGTCGATACTGGCGTGAACCAGAAGCATCCAGAGTTCGAGCAAGCGGATATATGGCACTTGGCGATTGAAGAATACATGGATGTAGGTTTCTTTCCAGCTTTCTGGAGTCTCAATTACGATCATAACATTGTAATTTAGACTAGAGAGACAGATTCGGATCCAGAGAGCCATGGAGTCAGTCCTTATCAACCTAGAGCAATTCTCAATTAATTTTCATCTAGACTTCGATGGCATCTTTGGTTGTTGGGAAGACCCTTGGCTTGGTCCCACATGCGTCACTAGTCTCAGTCAAGGTTCTTAAGCACTACAACTCGTTTATCTAACTTGACCGCTGCCTGTAGGTGACTGACGGGAAACCTCTTGCTTCACCAGAACAAAGGATGGATGCCCTATATGAGGCTATGGATCTTATTTTTGAAGCTTTCCAAATACTTCCTCCCGAAACGCGCTTTGGAATAATCAGTCTGAGCTTCGCGATTTATCGTAGAACAGACATAAGCCCTGATCCTTGGTTGGAAAAAATGGCCCGTGTGTGTATCCACCTTTTTTCACTCTGATGTCGATTCTACTGACAAACCATTCGTTAGGCTGCTGAACTCGGGTTGATTGTGGTGGGTTATACTTTCACTTACGATTTCATTTGCGGTGCTCACGTTAAGTGATCGCAGGTCAATGCCGCAGGCAATGATAGAGAGAATCGAGTGAGTTATCTGAGAAGTTTTGCTAAGCGTCTGTTCTCATCAAACCAGTGTTTTGAAGATGGAAAAAGCTCGGATCCTTGGAAGAAAAGCCCTCTTAAGACTCATGAGATTGTAGTGGGTGCATCGAATGAGTTCAATGAAGTCACATCTTTCTCAAGTCGTGGTTCGGTATGTTCTCTTATCTTCATTTATATCAGATATGCCGTGATATATTGTCGGACTAGTGCATCGACTTTTGGGCTCCCGGATCTCAGCTGCGCTGTGCAGTAAATCCCGACGACCAGTATCCGGATGTACATACTGTTATCTTCAGAGTTCTTTGGCTGTGGTCTCACTGTCCTTCGTAGTCATACAGTTATGATGATGGAACATCCGGAGCAGCAGCATTCGTTGCTGGTATGATTGCGTTCACAAGTATGTTGTTAGGTTCAAAATTTTTCATCCCAACTAACTAGCACGTGTCCTTGATTTCTTCTAGAGTCTTGTCTCTTACCCCCAAACGCAAAGGCAACTCGTGACGTTTTCGTCAACCTCTTCACATCCAACCAAATCCGTGTGCTTGAACCGCTCGCCAGTGTCACTCAGAACAAGAGCCCTTGGCTGGCAAAACTTCCGGCTCCTTTTACGACACGCTTTATGGAGAATAATCGTGCGCAGGTGCCGATGAAACCTCCAACATTCGTTCAGGAAGTATTTTGGTCCGTTACTTTGAACCTATTGTCATGTTCAAACAAAATAACTGCACTCTAGGAACACTATTGCAGTAACATCCAGTAGCTACGATTCTGTCGCAAATCAACTTCGAAAGGAATGGGATTATGATACGGACCTTTTGGAGGTCAAAACCGATGGCAAAGGTGTTACTGTAGGTGTCTACTGCATCACCTTGCTAAACACATTCAGATGTTATTTCTATTTTACAGGTCTATCTCCTGGATTCTGGTGTAGCTTTTAAGCACCGCGATTTTGCTCACACAAGTCGTATTGAAGCCGGTCAAGCTATCAATATTCCAGAGGTTCAGAATGGGGTAAGCATTGAACTACGATATTCATATCACATTTATCCTTAAAAACTATTGCTAGGACCCTACACCTAGGCGTGACAGTTCGATCACAGGACGTGGGGTCGGACATCTCTTCCTCTCTCTTTTGTCCTTCTGCTTATAACTAGCTAGACTCGTATGGCCTCTCTCATTTTAGGCGAGAAAGGCGGCGTTGCACCAGGTGTAAACTTGTTCCCTATCAAAGTGACTCATTGCCTTCTTTGCCCGATACCCTTTTCCACTAACATAGACCTAGATTTGTGGTTCAAATTCCGACTGTGATGGCATGAACACACTTAAAAAGGACGCATATATGAGGCGAATGTATATAGGTATCAAGTCTGCCATTAATCACTTCAAGATACTCCCCGCAGGCCGGAAAGGAGTTATTAGCATCAACTGGCCACTTTTTTATGATTTCACGAGCAGATGGGAAGTCCTGATGAAAGAAGTGAGTTCGCTTTTAAAGGAGAAAAATAATATTTGCCTTGTTTAACTCTAGTTCAGGCTGCTGCAGTTGGCTTGCATGTAGTAAGTGTTTCCACCAAGTGTAATATACGACTGGATAAATCAATTGATGTGTAGGTAGTGCCCGCCGGCGACGATGGCGAAGATCGAGTAGGTTGCCGACTCTATATCATTCTGATTATGGCTCACATTGTCGAACTATATCCAGTGCTTCAAGAAAGAAGTCCAACCTATCTTTGGGAAAACACGACCAGGGAAATATCATGAGATCGTTGTTGGTGCTTCAACAGAATGGAATCAAGACGCATCATTTTCCAATCGTGGAGAGGTTTGTCCTACACCCAGTTTGTGACGCGCAGCTGAATTGTTAGTGTGTCGATATATGGGCTCCTGGAACACATGTGATTGCGACTGTCCCTGGCCCGAATATCGTAAGACATCTTTAGGTCCTACCTTCTACATGTCTCTAAATCCAAGCCTAGTATGGATCTCGGGATGGAACAGCACAATCTTCAGCAATTGTGACAGGCCTTGTTGCCGGAATCTGTGCGTCTCCCTATATGACACTGCACCGGTGCTCAAGCGTTTTTAGTGTCAAAGCTGGAACCCATGATTCCAGCAAATAGGGAGGTGGTGTATGGGGAGCTCATCTCCAAGGACCAAAAGCTACGTACGCGCCACGACCTGCTACTTGGCGCACACCCGGATTTGGCCAAACATGCAGGCGCACTCGCATATCCGTAAATTTTGAAGGATCATGTTCTCGGATTTACGATTTAGCTGTTCTAGACACTCTGCATATGTGTTTGGTCAACCTGTTGGCAACCTTTCGGTTGGCGGTGACCTAATGTGGTGATAAACTTAGTCCGAATTCATGAATGACCACATCGTTGGTTCATCCTTCTCCCGACTCTCTCTATCATTAACTGTTCTCAGCTCCTCTATGTCGCCCACAGCAGCATTACCACTATCCTAGTCCGTAACGATGGATCATTTCTACTCTTTGGGTGGGGCGTCGTTTTCCCCGACGTACCCGCTAACGTCTCTAATTGAGGGTTGAAGGAGGTTCGAAGCTTTGATGGAATTTTAAACTTCAATAGAGGTTGGCCTCCTCTTAGATTGACTGTCGCTGCTGACTGGTCACTTAGTCTCATAGCTAAGAACGACGTCTCGTTCCAGCTTACTTATAGATGTTCTAGACCACTCTTGTTGCGCACTCCCCACTCTCTTGGCTGTTACGGTTGTTAGATCCAGTTGAAAAGAGACTATGATATTGTACAAATGAGACGAAGAAAGAAATACAGCAAGAAAAACAGAACCAAAAAATATAAGTCCAAACACAACAAAAGTAGTCTATCAATTTTTCGCAATACGCCTTCTCCTCACATCATGGAGAGCAGCGACAACTTGTTGTTTCTGTGCGCTCTGCTCTTGCCACCAAAGGCTTAAATTCTGAACACGTGTTGCAAAGACAACCATCAGGGCAACACTTTTCAGTGTTGGCCTAGGTTTTCTCGGCTCATCAATGTCTTCGTCAAATCCACCAATGCGAGCTAGTGCCGCAAAGATCGTCTTTTCGCTATAAGGTTGAAATTAGATACCGGGCGCTGGCCATGGGAAATATTATTGCTTACCTTCGCTCGAATCGGGCGAGTAAGGTGAGAAGGTACGTCTTTTGATATACCAATTGCTCTCGGAAACTGGACTCCCGTGTGCAGCGAGCTTTGAGGTATCGAATGTGAACCAATAGGCCCTTGCACTCAAGAGAGTGCTGAGCTTTGAGCTTTACTAAGGCATCAGGGTCACTGGGTTTTCGTCAATATGCCAGACCAGTCAGTTTGGAGAACCTGGCACTCACACTTCACAAACATGTGAACTCAATTCCTCTCGAGCATCCATAGTGCGTTGTCTCTGAGTCTCAAGTTGTTCGGTTACAACTCTTAGCTCGCTTTGGATTTGCTTCTTTGCTCTGTCCAATTTTTTCACGTCCTCCTTATACCTTGACTCCACCTTCTTTCCTTCGTCCTTCTGGCGCTTCAAATCACGACCTAAGCTTTCAGCCTGCTGCCGAACAGACCTGAGATCCGCTTGCAAAGCTAGGACAGTCCGTACAACGTCTGATTTTTCATTTGCAATTCGATGGTTCTCGGATTCTGCCCGCTGAAGCTCTGTATTGCGGGTACTGAGAGCTTGACGCAAATCTGCAAGTTCTTGTAATTGAAGATCGAGTTCATTTCGGCGATGGTCGTGTGCCACTTGAGAAGTCGAATGTCTGATTTGAACATCTTTCGCATGCTATCAAGAGGATCAACTCATTGTACAGCCACGCTCTTACTCTCAGAAAAAAACATACCTCAGACAGATCAGAGAATCGTTTCTGTAATTCTTTATGGTCGACAGAAAGGAGAGAACGCTCGTGGCGTAGTTGTTCTATTGTTTCAAGATTCTCTGCAACCCGAGCTTCAAGGATACGCGCGCGCTGTTCGGCGTTTGAATTGACTAAGGCGAGCGTATCAGCATGACATATTGACCAAAGGGACGTAGGGGTACCTCTCAACTCAGACTCAAGTTCTCTGTTCTCTTGCTTGAACTTTGCAAGATGTTGGCGAACATCATCCATGTCCTAACATGCCGGTGAGTACAGCAGTGAGGAATATAGAACACGAAACTTACACTCTCTGTTCGCTGGAGCTGATTGAGAATAGTCTCCTTCTCACGCTGAATCTGACGCTGTTCGCTAGACAAAGCCCGCAATCGACTTCTCTCCGTCTTTAGCTGACTTTCCAAGTCTGCGATGACCGCATTTGCGGTGTCTAGCTCCTGCTCAACAGAACAAAATTGAGTGGATACCAGAATAATAAAAATTGATTAGCGACTGACGCCTTGTAATCCACTCTTGGCCCTATTAGCCGCGTTTTCCTTCTCCGCACTATTTTTCAGCCCAGAGGTCAGCTGCGAATTCAGTCGATTGGCAGCATCCTGTAAAGCATTCTTTTCCCCAAGAAGTTGTTTCTTCTCGGCATCCCACTCTCGACGCATTCTCGCTAATTGGGCATTGACATTCGTAAGATCAGCTCGAAGAGCCTCACTAGTTCGAGTTGGCGGAGTTGGAGGTTCTAGTGGGAGATGTGAAACAGACATATCGAATGAGCTGGGAGGGCACTTAGTGATATTAGGATTGTCAGTAGGAAAAACTCTTACCTGCTGTCGTCTCCAAACAGCTTATCTGCATCAATTTTCATCCTACACTTCTGGCACCTCATCCTTTGTAGCTGATGATGTCTGCGACTTTCGGTGCGCGCAAGTCTTGCAAGCTCCTCTTCCAGCGCAGTGACCTTGCTCCTGGCATCGTCCAATTTCTGGATGAGAACAACGTTGGTGATGCCAGCGTCATTGAGTCTATCGACCCGGTCGTCAATTTGTTCGTTGGCAATGTCGAGGTCGCGTTGAAGTTGAGAGATCTTAGCATGAAGATGTGAAGTCGTTGGGTCAATTCCGGTCGTATTAAGCCAGGACATCTTAGGGGAAACATTAGCAACATAAACCAGCCTGTGGGAAAAATAATTGGATACCTCTGGAATTGGGGGACCTGGTGTCCTCGGTGTTCTAAACGACATGGAGACGGCCCGCCGATGGAGAGGGGATATTCCGCTCTGATTCACAGGAATCCTGGAAGGCGAATTCAATTCCTGCGCTGTACTCTTCAACACTCTATTTCTCTCGAGAAGGTCATCTCTCTGCCTCTCCAACTCATCGATCTTTGCGTCCTTCGCGGAGTCCAGCGCCCTACGGGCAGGAGACTGGATGAGCAAAGCCTGGAGACGACCAATTTCTTTGTGCGCGTCATCAAGTTCAGTTTCGAGGGCTTGAATCTCGGGGCTGGTGGGTGCAAGGATCGTTGACAGTGGACTTCGGCTGTCGTCTCGAATATCCTGTCGTGTGGAACGATCGACGAGACGCTGTTTTTCTTTCTCCAAAGCGCGAACGGTGCCTTTGAGCTGAGCAACCTCATCTTGATCCTCTCGCATCTGCGCCTCTACTTGGTCAAGAGCCTCCTCGGTCTGCCGCAGCACTTGCTGAGAACGATGCATTTCCACTTCTAGCGTCTCGATGCGTTGAGTAGCAAGCTGATTTGCAGCCTTCTCCTTCCCAGCCACGTCGTTCGCTTCTTCGACCTGTGCCTGGAGTGCTTGAAGGTTCTCGGCAGCATCTTGAGCATTCTCCTGCAGCTCGGAAGCAAACTCTTTAGTCAGACGCAACTCTTCTTCGCTCTCAAGGAGGGCTTGCTCTAATTGCTCAACCTTTTTCTCCAGGTTGGCAATTAGCTTCTTCTTGCCCTCCATTTCCTTCTCTAACTCATTCACCTTCTCATCACTCTGCACAATCTCGTCTTCCAGCTCCTGGACTTGGGCATTCGCATTGCGGAGATCACCTAGAACCTGGCCGACACGCTCGTCGCCTTCAGCACTCCGTTCAGCTCGTGCAACAGCCTCGTCTCGTTCTCTTGACAGTCGTTCAACTTTCCGCTCTGTGTCTCTGAGCTTCTTCTCAAGATCACCCACAATCTCTTGGACACCTCGTTCAACATCACCCATCCTTTCTTTCCACCTGTCCTTCTCCTTTCGTTCTCGAGTAAGCGCGTCGTCAATTTCAGCCCTCGCAGCATCGGAAGCCTCAAGATCGGCCTTGAGCTGCTCAACAAGCGCTTCGAGCTCTGCCTTCTCCTCCGCCAATCCACCCTCGTCAACGTTATCTAGAGGGGTTCCCCCCGCGCTGATTCGTCGACTGGTCCTCCGCGACTGGGCAGGAGAACCTTCTTCCAGCTCAATCACCCTCGCAGTCAGCACCTCATTCTCCTCCTGCAACCGCCGATTAAGCCCATGCAAATATGCATTCAGCTTGCTGGCATTGAACCGACCAACTCCACCACCTCCATTCGTTCCCGCGAAACCCATAGCAGGATCAAATGAGGTATTGACTCGGGCATGAGTGGTGAGGTCGTGTGAAGAGGCGGTAGAAATGAAGGAGGCTCTATCAGACTCATACCCTGGCGACGGTCCCCCAGGTGTCGCCCAAATGGGGTGCTCATCGCCGTCCGAAGGAGTAAATGTTTGTGCAAGTGGGTGAGAGGGCAGAGAGGATCGGCGGACACCGCCGCCAACCACTTTCGCCGGTCGAGGTGTGACGCCAACAAAGGCAGACTGAAGGTTTGCTACCCTGGAGAAGGCGGGTGTTTCCCCAACTCCAAGAGTTGTCGTTCCTGGTGATGGTGGAACATAGTTTCGAGGATGTGGAGTAGGTGCTTTCGAAAGCCGTGGACGCGGTCTGGTTGTCGAATTGATCACAGAAAGTAGAAAAGATTTACGGCGAGAGCGAGGTGTTGTTTGTTGCTCAGGGGAAGCATCCTCCTCATCTTCGCGTTCAGTCTCCTCTTCCTCTTCCTGAGATTCTTCCTTTACCCGAGGCGTTTCCGGTGCCGGCAAATTAAACCGTGCGCGCTGTCTCGGAAAGGAGGGAGTTGGAGTGCCAACGCCAGGTGTTGAGAACACAGACGACAAAGACGGTCGAACTGTTTTTGGAGATTTCAAGTCTTGTCGTAATTGTCTCATAGAATTCGAGAGCTGTCGCTCGACAGGATCTTCTGAAGTGGACGAGAAAGTTGGTTCCGAGTCTCCAGTAACGTCAACAGTGGCTATTTGACCAGCTGGCGGAGGAGAAACATGAACATCTGTAATATCCATTGACCGCGTCGTATCAGCTGGACCAGATACATCTGGAGTCTCGCGCAGGAGTGCGCGTCCTCGAAAGTTCGCTGGAGAGTTGGTAGCAGACCGGGAGGGAGGTAGGGATTCGAGAAGAAGTGAAGGTGATGCAGTAGCAGAACGGGGAAGAGGGATGGACTTGACGCTCTGAGGAGTCGAATTTGAGGGAGATGATGGGGTAGATCCTGTTGAGCGTGTTAATGAAGGAGTTCTACGCCCAGGGCTTGGCCGGTGTTTTCTAGGTGTCCCTTTGCGATGTAAGGGGGCCTGTTAGGACCTTGTGAGTTGGACAATCAAGATCAAGTAAGGAACATACCCTTGGCTCCGACCTAAGACTCATGGAGTAATCATAGTAATCTTTCTTGGGCGTCGATTCATCTTGACTATAGTCTTTATAACTCGGCGAGGGAGGTTGGCTAAGCGGCTCAAGTGCGTCTTCCAAAGAACGCTCATAGTCTTCTTCATCCTGGTCGAGTTCTGGAGGGAGATATTGGTCGGGCAGGCTGTTTTCTTCGTCAGCAGCGGGATCCTCGCCACTTGAATCTTCATCGTGCACTGTATATCTACTAGCTCCGGGCTGGATAGATGGGAGTGACGGTATGGGACCAATTTCGAAAGAATCCGGATGCGAAAGACGGGATATTGATGGTGCACGACTCGTTGCCCCATAAGATGCTCGTGACGCAGAAGAACGGGCGAGGGAGGTGGCAAATTTTTGGGTGCTGAGGCTTGTGCCAGCAGATAAGCGTGTTCCATGTGAAGAAGGTACAGGAGTAGAAGTAATAGGAGCTGATACTTCGCTCAAATTATCAAAGGTGGAATTGAGAGAGACCTGGTCCGGTCGTGTCTGCGGGTTGCTCATATTCGAAGGATCCTCCTCGTCTTCGTCGTCGTCGCCGAAGTGCGGAATGGAGGGCAGAGAAGGCATAGAAGTATCTTCTACAGCCTCTATACGGCGTAATATACGCGAAGGCGTCTCCATTTGAAGGAGGTGAGCCATCTTTGTCGCGTGGAAAGATGGACGTTTGAACTCAACCGGGTCACGAGGTCGTGACAGACAAGCGCTGGCTTTCACCCTGGGATACGATAACCTCTGTGTATCAAAGCTTTAATATTTCGGAAAGAATCGCCTAGAGATACATGTATTAATGGTGGTTCTGTGCAGCTTGATACAGAAAGAGGACGGAATTTTGCTGCACCAGCTGGCCATTCCTGCGTCTATGTGACATCTCCGGAAATTTGTTTACAGCATTTTATAGCACTGTACTCAACCGTCCTCACCCTCACAGCGCCAACGCCCAATTTCCCTTTTCAATCATGGTCTGGGCGACGATGGAGCGACAGAGCCTGAAATCCTTTTATCACATTCCTAAGACTTAAGCAAAGAATGCAATCATTGTCCTCTCAAGTCGATTTTTGAAGGATATGATCAAACTTTTTTCTATCCTCTGATGAGGTTGGTGGCTAATTTCAATAAGTAACAGATTGATTTATTCGAATGTGAGTCGAAGTTCGAACGAATATCATCTCTCGTCTAAATAATACTGAACCTCATCCCAATCGCTTTCCATGGGAACCTTCTCGTACCAACTCGTATAGTCATCCGAACAAAAATTTGATCTTAGACGTATTGCGATGGATTCCAGGCGAGGAAACAGGGCCATGAAGTACTTTGCCACATCTTCTGCGTCCGCTTCAAGTTCACTGTTCATAGTAATGATATCCACCAATTTCGCCGCTGGAAGAGCTGTTGATGCATCTTCTAGCTCGGGGACCTCATTTGCGTGGAAAGGCATGTGACAAGTAACGAGCTGAAGGGAGTACCGTGCCACAGTCTCGAATACACGAAGACTGGTATTACCGTAGTTTCTCCACCCCAGCTTCAGGATCTTGAGGTTGGGCCAACATGGAAGAAGAGAGTCCCAATCAGCATCGTCGAGCCGCAGATCATACTTCACTTTGAGCTGTGTGAGCATTGAGCATCGTCTTAACGCCAGGAAATCTTCTTGTCCGACAACGTGAAATGGTCTGGCGGAGCCTTTAAGCGTAAGCTGTTCCAAAGTGCTGCTCTGACAAATAGATGCGAGCATCTGTGCAAGTGGAATCTCTTCATCAAATGCGAAACCCCTCCCCATTCGGAGGGTCAAGTTTGTTAAAGGCGCACCCTCAGCCGCAATAACGAGCGTAACGCAGAAATTTCGATCGCCGGAAACCCAACAGTGTTTGAGACAAGAAAGAGACGCCGGAGAGATGTCCGCTTTTTTGCTTTCCAAAACATTTTCGACTCTCAGGAATACCAAGTTCTTCAATCCTGAAAGTGAGTGTTGCCCCAATGACCGCACATGGAGGCGACGGAGAGATAACTTGGAAAACTTGTGATCTGGAGGAAAGTCTACGAAAGGGAGGACTAATTCGGTAAGAGTTTCAAGATCTGCGAGGTATTGCAGGACTTGTCGTGAAAGGACTAGGTCGATTCCGTAGTGTTGTTTAAGCACTTCGACCGATTGAAGGAAATGGCAGGAGTAAATTGTTTGGGATATAAGGCCAGAGACACCGCTAGATTCCCTTTCGTCCACACGAAACCGAAGTTGATGAAGGTTGGGGCAACGGCTGGCCAACTCTGAAATAAAGAGTTTGTACGGCCCAGTAGGGTTGGTCGACAAAACACGGGATACGTTTAATGTCATGGAGGTTACCGATTTCCTAAGAAAGAGACGGAGGTCAATGGTTTCTGTAATCTCGTTTCGCCTCGCAGGGTTCGAGAGGTAGAAACTCGCACTCCGAAGCTGAGGCAACAAGGTGGATGGCTGCTTTCCGTTTGGCGAATGGAAGAACGAGCCATCAATCCACTTCTCCCACCCGAGAGTAACTTCGTGGACTCTCCTGGAATAGTACAGAATGCGATCGAACTCTGCTTGGCTCAGAGAGCGTTTTTGGTGCTTCGGGTTGAATTTAATGAAAAAGGCAGAAGTGTGAGGTCTTGGCAAAATCTCTCACCCAGTACCATCCGTGTCCTACTAAATCGCTGTCCCAATCTTCCCATTTATGCCAAATGTCTGGTGGTAAACATTCCACGAGGCATTCGAGCTGAACCTGTGACCAAACTCGATCCAACGCTGCTTCAAGGAAACATTTTGAAGTGAGACCCAAAAGTAAGGCAGCCCTAGGGGTGCATGCGGCGAAAATTGCCTCTTGGAGTTCTACGATGTTCCAGAATCGGTGCATTGAAGAGAAAGGCTGAAGAGATGAGGGTCAAGTGGCAAGGGCAGGGCGCTCATCAAACTGTTTCTTGGACCCTTTTACGGATGATGTTTATCTTGTCCATGGAGGTGCGATACAAACAAAATAAACTCTATCAGGCGAGTTGGTTGAGCTAGCCATACTTTAGTCTGGAAATTTTCGACTGCACACAGGTTAGTCGAGTGTGCATTACTCGGACGCTTTGCGCTTCATGAGTTAGCCATAAGCTCCTCTCCCACATCCGTCAATTTATACCACTGTCTTGGTTCTAATGGGTCTTCTCTCACGATCCTGAAGTCGAGAAGGCGAAGAGACGATTAATTCTCCTCACTTGTGACACATGCGCAGACGATTTAAGAATAGGCAGAGGGAACTTGTGGTTCTGGGCTCTGGATTTGAAGCTTCTGCGCAAGCGCAGGAGGAACTTGATACCGCTTCCGGTAATTGAATGATGAAAGAGCCAATGGCACGTTTCCATTATACTCAGTTCAGGCAACCGGAAGTACAGCGTGTAGAAAGTTGATTGATTTGTAGTTTCATACTGAATGTGCGGGCAAAGCGAGAGACGCCAGCTATCAAGTAAGTCAGATTATGTGTGAATCAGGAGTTGAATAAAAAGAAAACAATTTCAAAATATGTCTGCTTAAGATGAGAACTCCAGGAGCGAGGAGAAAGAGCGGTAGGTCACGGTCATGCTTTCGTGACACGATATCTGAAACGTCGAAGAGGTACAACAGGGTCGAAGATTCCATTCGGTGCTTGCATGTTTGGCTGTGATAAGTAATTGTCATTAACATCACCACGCTCCTCCGGGCCACTGTTCTCCTTTTCGAGTAGCCCACGTCCCACCCAGACCATTACAGTAGTTCATTTTCTCTGGAGCCGTCAAATCTTTGATATCTTTTCCAATCGCCTTCAGATCCACACAACGGATGTTGACACAGACGAAGTGCCCTCCCTGAATATGAATAAACATGAATAACATCCTGAATAGACGTTTAGGGAACGGAACTGACCATGGGTGTCATATGGCAGATAACAAAAGGATGAACACCACATTTATTGCAGAAGGTCAAGTGAACCTAGGGCAAAACTCAAAAGGTAGTCTTGCGGGGATATTTATGCCACAGTACCTCATGTTCCCCTTTCTTGAATAGATCAGGGAAGGCAATGTAATCAGACAACCCGTCCGCAGCGAATTCGCCAACGTTGGAGGCATTGATCGGGATTTCTTTTCCATCCTTCAAGATAGCAACATCGTCAGGTTTCGTGTGTGTAGTTGTGATCCTACATATCGTTTAGCAGTTGGAAGACACAGTATTGCACAATCTCGAGAAAGTAACGCACTTGCCAACAATGTTGCATGTACTGTCCGCGGCGAAGGCAAGTAAGTATGAGCCGCTGCAATGCGAGGGGCACAGAAAAATACGAACGAGCAGTTGCACTTTCCCATGGTGTCGAGGTTCACATTTCGGGCAACAAACCTGGACGTCTCGTCAGGCTATGCATGTGATCTTAGGGGGAGCTCGAGGACTCACTTGATCTGCCCACAATGGCACTGGCCATTGAGAGTGTAAAGTTCAGGAGATTCACTAGTCATGAGGATTGAGGCTTTAGAGTAGCTCGCGTTGGGTTGCCCTTTTATACTTAATCGAATATTCCATTAATGTGATTTTTATCACAGCTAGGAGGCAGCCTCACGTGTCTATGACTCTTCCAGCTCTCCCGCAGCTGTCTCGATGTGCGAGTCATGGCGTAAATGCAGGGTGTCGTGAGAAACATGTGTAACTCATGGCAAGGGCTAGGGGAAATTCACTTACATAACATCACGACGAAGTCTTTGAACACTCACATTCTTTCCTAGGTCCCAGAAATCAAATGGTTTAAGTCTTTCGACTAACTACTATGTTGAACTCCAAAATGTCGACTTAAGCCAAGTCAGTTGTTCGTACTCGTACTGGAGTCATTCTCGATGCAATTGCAATATTTCGACTCGACGCAACCTCATCTTCTAGGCGTTCCAAAGACGATCGTCTAGACCTCGTACTTACGACTAGAGAAATTCCGGAGTCTTTGAACTGTTTTCTGGTTTCCCATCGCGTTTCCGCGACTCGTAACGTAATTCGGGAATGAATCAAGGAAACGAGGCTATAAAGGATAGGGAGGAGAACGTAAACAAATGTAATCTATTGGAATAATCAGCGTGCAATCAAAGAGTCAGGACAAAACCCTACACGGCCCACAGCAGATAGGACAAGGGTGGCTACTCGGACTACTATAGTCAGAAGATGTGTCAGTGGGCTGCATCTCCGCCGCCCTAGTCAATTCCGGACTCACGCAGAATGAGCTATAATGTTGTCAACAAGAGAATATTAGGATTAAACTATAGCAATTTACCACAAAGATCTTTACACCATCACGATGAAGGGATACCATTAGTTGCGAACGGCCTGGTCGTGGAATTTCCAATGCGTTGAGAACGGCAAGCATGACAACTATTATGTCAAACAAGACCTTCAAGGGCTTAGCTACGTTGTGATCTGCATGGAAAAAAAAATCACCATGGAAGAGAGAATGGCTGGAACAAAGAATGTGCTCCGCCCTCCGCCAAAACCTCCACAGTTCATGTACTAAGAACAAAGCGGATATAAAGCAAACCAGTACTTACAAGAACCAATTTCATGAACATATACAATGCCGCCTATTTTACTTGTCGTTAGAGATGACAGAAATTAAAGCGAGGTGATATACCTGCAAGCTGTCTTGCCGTTAAAACTGCGAATATAACAGTAGCAACTGCAGAAAACACAAAAAGGCAGGCTAGGATTTGAACGACGAGCTTTCTCTTATCCCACAGATCGTACATTCGAAGCACGACAGCCACTAAAGACGAGAGATAAAGTCAGTTCTTGAAGCATAGTAGATTTGGCCAGAAAGCTCAAACAAAGAGACCTTGCATAGCATTGACGGCCAGGACGGCCACCATTGCAAACACCCAGACATAGACTCGGCAACTAAAAGCCGCGTGAGAGTTCAATATTTAAAGGCCTAATAAAGGGCCGCTCGTACGAATGTAAGCTTGTCGCATGTGCACCACCAATGACTGCGAAGGATGTTAATGAAGCAGCTCTCAAGTACGTCTCTAAAACTACTTAAATATGAAAGATAAATGATGACACCTCCGTAGGATAACGCGTTCCAAAATAAACAAATCTTGCCAGTACTGTTTTCCTGGCTTGGAATGCC
>JAJTUO010000149.1:0-60976 GCA_021399455.1 Flagelloscypha sp. PMI_526
CTTTGGTGGGGGGACGGCGTCTTGACTATGTGGTTGAGATTAGCGAAGGGGGGAGATTTTGGTCAAGGGCAGACACAGCGCGATGGGTGGGACTTCCTCGTTGGAGCTGTGGGAAGAGAGAGAATTCTGAAGTAGAATCTAATGAGAATTAGAGGGTTGAGAAGTAGACGAGGTAGTCAGAGTTGTCAAACAAAAAAGAGTTCGCTAAGTTGGCTAGACATTTCTTGAATTGCCTAGGAATGTGGGGAATACGAATAACGGGTGCTCGGTTTACGTGGTGGCTGGGCTAACCAATAGACATCGGGCGTTGATGACTGTGCCACAGCACGTAATCATGGTGCTAACTTGTCAGAAGGTGTTGAATGGGTCGTGCTCGTGAAATAAGGTGAATCTGAACAGAACCAGCTCAAAAACGGTTTGGCCTCAGAGCCTTGGTACGAATCGCCTAGGTAACGCCAAAAGCAACGTTTGTAACAGCGGAGAACGGAAGAGCTCGAAGTGGCGATGAATTCCTCAAGAAGATGGAAGAAACACTAGTCAACTGAACACGACAATAGTACAATGATGCCGAGAACTTGAGAAGCACAGAATTCATGGATCGACCATGGTCGAAAAGAGAGACAGGGGCAATCGGCTGCAATTTTGATGTCTTACGCTCTTCCCTTCGACTCCCACATTTCGGAGACCAGACTCACTCACCAACTAGTGCTCTTGAATTCGTGATAGACTTCTCTCGATAACCACCTGGTTACTATATCTCCCGTGTCTTCCTTCGTATCAGCCATGAACTCGAACTCCGAAATGCTTTTTCATTCACCTCAAACTCGCTTAGTGACTCTAGCCTGACCCGTCCTCTCCGTAGTAAGACTGAATTTGGCTTGCGTCGATACTGGTATCGTACTTCTCCATTCTAACATCTATCAATTATGTTTGCTGACGACCAGCACGAACACAGGCTGGAAACGGGCATGTGGCTTGCCGCTTGAGTCTGAAAAACAAAATGAACCCCCATCATACTTTATTTTGGAATGCTCTAAGTCACGGAACTTCGGAAATAATTAACATCCTCACATTCTCTTCGATTCCATCACATCCTTTTGCGAATTCTCCCTTCTTTCATGAACGCTCCCAGTCAAAACGCTATTTTGCCGCAATCATTCAACCGCACGTGGACGTTCTTTTCCGGTGCTGTAAGTCGCCTCGACGGCGTCACACAGTTAGCCTGAGGTACATGTTGGAGTGTGATATGCGACATGTTTGGTTTCACTTGAATCTGAGCATGAACGAGGTGGGTTCTAAGTTTCTAGTTCTGTCTTTATGTCTCCACTACGTTTCCTCAGATTCTTTCATGCCATGCCTAGCTATCCTTGATGTTACCCCCGATCCAGGGTTCTTGGCTACTAATGCGATGGGCTGTATCTTGAAAGAGAAGTGGCCTACCACAGTATTTTCCACACACACTCACAAGAAACACTTTCGTTTCGTTTGGTTTACCCTAACAATTGTTCGATATTTTCAGACACAGTCACATGCAAGCAAGTAACGATCCTGTGCCTTAGTCGTAGATGACGTTTTCTTACACATTCGCACCAGAATCTTTCAGTAACAGAGCGGTTTATCTCACTTGCTCAATTAACCATAGCCGAAGGCAAATTGATTTCACGAACAGATTCATTTGGGAGCTGTTATCACGGAATTAACACCAGGGCATACAAACTTGTTACATATGCATGACCAGGGATCAAGTCATCTTCGCAACTATCATGGATCCCATTGAAGCGGCCAGCCCCACGCCTCCATGTCAACCTAGATGTCATTGCTCAAGTCCGTCATCTCTTCCCATGTCTTCGAACCGCAAGACTTGAGAAACCGCACAATATCATGCTTTTCAGTAGACATGGTGCCATAGTACGGAGTTTGTGCTGCGTCCAATGGCGTTTTGTGTTCTCCTCCCATCGCGTTCACATATGCTCCGTTATCAACAAGGAAACGAACGACTGCCAGCTTCCCACGATAGGCTCCAGCTTGTAGCGCTGAACCATACTGACCTCCGCTCATGTTTACAATTGCTCCCATCTCGACAAGAAAACGGACGATGGCCAAGTTCCCGCTGAATGCACCTGCTTGCAACGCTGAACCGTACTTTCCACCACCTGCATTTACATCTGCTCCCTTTCCAGCAAGGAAATGGACAATCTCCAGGCTCTCATGATATGCAGAACTGTCCTCCTGGAATGCTGAACCATACTTTCCTCTTCGGGCGTCTACATCTGCCCCATGCTCGACTAAAAAATGGACAGTATCCCGGCCCGCACGATATACACAACAGGCGGCCTGTAATGCGCATCCAAACTTTCCTCCGCGAGCATCTACATCTGCTCCGTTTTCGACAAGGAAACGGACAATGTCTATCTTCCCACGGGATGCTGCAGCTTGTAACGCTGAACCATACTTTCCTCCGCCTGCATTCACATCTACTCCCTTTCTGACAAGGAAGTGGACAAGGTCCAGACTCCCATCCCGTGCACGACTGGCAGCCTGTAATACCGAACCGTACTTTCCTACGTGAGCATGTACATCTGCTCCGTTGTCAGCAAGAAAACGAACAATCTCCAACTTCCCACAGGATGCTGCAGCTTGCAACGCTGAACCATAATGTCCACCACCTGCGTTTACGTGTGCTCCCTTCCCGACAAGGAATTGGACAACGCCAAGGTTCCCCCTGTATGCACTACTGGCAGCCTGTAATGCCGAACCATGGTATCCGCCACCTGCGTTCACATCCGCTCCGTGTTCAACAAGGAAACGGACAATCTCGAGATTCCCCTGGGATGCTCCAGCTTGCAACGCCGAACCATATCGTCCGCCACCTATGTTCACATCTGCTCCCTTTCCAACAAGGAAATAGACAACATCCAGGCTCCCGCCAGGGTAAGCACAACTGGCAGCCTGTAATGCCGATCCATGGATTCCTCTGCGTGCATATATATCTGCTCCGTTTTCAACAAGGAAACGCACAATGTCCAGCCTCCCATGGCTTGCTCCCGCATATAATGGTGATCCGCCTTTCCCTCCGCTTTGGTTCACATTTGCTCCCTGCTCGACAAGGAAACGAACAATATCCAGGCTTGCACGATAGGAACCGCTGGCGACTTGTAGTGCCGAACCATGGAATCCTCCACTGCTTGCATTCACATCTGCGCCCATTTCAACAAGAAAACGGACAGTCTCCACGCTCGCTGTATACAGCGCGTTACATGCGGCTTGTAATACGGTGCCATCCTGTTCACTGCGTGCATTCACATCTGCTCCCATTTCAACAAGGAATTGGACAACCGCTAGGTTCCCGTGCCCTGCACCAGCTAGCAATGCTAAATCATATAATCCACTGCCTGCGCTCGCATACGCTCCATTTTCAATGAGGAAATGGACAATCTCCAAACTGCCTCGGGATGCGCCAGCTTCCAATGCTGACTTGTACAATCCTCCCCTTGCATTTACATCTGCCCCATTCTCAACAAGGAAACGCACAACGTCCAGCTTCCCACTGAGTACGCCTGCCTGGAATGCTGAGCCATAGAGTCCTCCACTCGCATTTAGATTTGCCTTCATCCCAACGAGGGCCTGCACAAATTCCAGGTCACCAGTTTCTGCTGCATAGTAGATAGGAGTGCCAGTAGTGGTTAGGGTATTCACGTTTGCACCAAATGCTAAAAGGGTCTGAAAGCATTGCATCCTTATAGGTTTCGCACGTCTAGACTTCATTGTTGCCATGAGCGCGTCTGCCATACCGCCTTCCCCCCATACACGACCATTTAAGAGGGTTCGAACCAGGTCCTCCAGACCGAAGAATGCTGCTGATGCAAGTGATGAACTTGTTTCCACCGACTTGCCTTCTAATATATCATAATCATTGACCTCGTATAAGATGAATGGCCAAGGGAAGGACGTATATAGATGTTCCTGTTGGCGTAACAGCTGTGGCGGCCCATTTGGGAAGATATGGTCGGACCAGTTATATTTGGAATAGGAAAACGGGCAATCGTACAAGTCTCCCTGCTGAAGGGAATGATAGTGCACGAGTAGCGCAATGCAGGAGCGCGCAATCACGCTATGAGCAAAGTCCTCATCTAGAGAGAACCAGACTTCGGTAGGAGCGAGAAAATGTTCCTTCACAGATGCATGTGCAAGAGAGACCTCCCCCTCATCATCGTCCCGTGAGACCAGGGAGGCTCCCAGATCTACAATGTCCAGTGGGTCAACAAACTGATTCTTCTCTCGGAATGTCGGAAGTTGCGTTGGGTCCTCCTCATCACCAAATTCTACAGCAAGGAGAGCAGACAATTCGTCAATCCAGACAGAATGGTATGCAAACGAAAGAATGGTAAAGAGACGATGAGCCTGGTGTCGAAGGTGCTCAGGAATTTTTTCAAGAATGTAGTCATATGTTTCACTGAGAGTTTTCGGCAAGGAATGGAGAGATTGCTGCAATTGTTCATATGTCCTGACTTGCTGAAGAATGTCTACTTGACATGCAACCATCCGAAATCTGTAGGTCGCTTGTCAATTGGCCGTGAAAATCAGGGAAAACTAAAACACTCGCTGGCCATCCGCTCTCTCATTCAATAAGCGACGCGCCAGTTCGATGGCATCTCGAGGCCAATTTGTCCACCTCTTTGCTTCCAACTCTCGATCGACAAATGCAGCAATATCTTGTCGAACAAGATCGCCCTGAACTGCCAACTCAAAATCAACGTTGTCTTTGAACATTCGACGAATGTCAACTTCTTCTCGACTGGTCACCATTATATGGGCTCGAGAGGCACTGTTCGGCCCAGGGAAGGTCACAGGAGACTGGAGCAGGTGTTTGCGTTGTGTGACCGGAAGCTCGTCCAGAGCGTCAATGACAATAAAGACCGGCTTTTTAGATGCAGCAATTAGCTCATTCAAAGTGTTCTGGAGATTAGCCAGCTGAGGCTGGAGGCTACCATTGCTGTGCTTTTGATGGAAAGCGCGCATAACTGCTGGCGAAACGCATGCAAGCTGAAGCACAAGTGAACGAAGAAGGGCCTCTTCAGAAAGTGTGGAAGGATTGGTGAACTCGAAATAGTAGAATGCGACGTAAACGTCGTCCCGTGCACGCAAGGTTTCGACAACAAAGGAGCTGCCCAAACAGTAAGCAATTTCCACGGGACTACTTAAGTGACATACCTCATAACAGTTTTTCCGGTACCCACTGGATGTAATTAATATTCAGATGATCGGGATATTGAAGTGGGATGACTACTTACTCAGCCCACGGAACCAGAATAATCCGCGCTTCTCCATCCACCGTAAGAACGTGTCGTTTTTCAACAACCATCTGCATGTCGTTCCACTTCGAGCACGAATATTGGAATCGAGTTTCGATGTCTGGTGAATTGGCTTCAACCACTTTTTCACATCTTGAAATATGGTGCCATTGAGATGTTCCTCGACTTTCGCCAACCGTGCGGCCACTCGTGACTCGCCATCCCGGCCAGTAACCGAGTCTGTGACGCATATAAGACTGATCTACTTCTTTAACAGAAACGCTGGAAAACTTACTGAGCCTCTCAATGGATACCACTCCAAAACGCTCGCATAGCTTCTCCTCCAAATTACCCATTTGCGTTGTTACCTCGCTGGTAGATATATAAGCCATTGTCAGGCCTATGACTTGAGAGATGTCATTCTCAGTACGACAGGACTCCTGAGTTAGCCCCAAAGGGGCAGAGAATCGGAAAAAGAAGGGGCCGAGTTGGTGGCACTGAGTGGCGACGTCGTCTGCTACAAGCTGGCAGCATCGCAAAATACCTGACAATTCCTCTCCATCCTTCCGATTGTTCAGAGGTTGGATGCTAAGATCACAGGCTCCAACATTCACTAAACAAGCGACATGTGTTCCCTTTACAAAAGCATTGCACAGCTCTTTCACAAGTACATGAGAAGGGTTTGGGTACATATCCAAACCAGACAGAAAACGCTCCTCTCCAATGCGGACCGGAGGAAGTTGGACATGATTGGAGAGTGTAGCCCGAAGAACCTGGCGGATGGTGCATCGGGGACCTTGCCCAGTTCGTGAGCGGTAATTGCGGAGAAGACGGCAACTAGTGGCGGCTGCTGGATTAATTGTGCAGACAAAACTATATATATGCCAATTATAAGGCTGAATTGATCGAGAGAATAACACACACCATTTCGCCTGAGGATTTTTCTCTTCAAAGGGTGAATCGAGTGACGTCTCAATCTCAAGGACCTTCACGATTTCATCCAAGGCCGCATTCATAATTTCAACGCAAGCTTGTTGAATCTTATTATTCCACGCGTCAGAGCTGAACAGAGTTCGTTCGAGAATGCCATGGCTCTGGATCGCCTGCTCAATTGTCAACTTCAAGCTCACGAACAGGACAGCGTAGAAGCTTAGAAAAATCAAAAACCGGAATACATCATTGAAACAGTACAAACTTACCCTCCGACTCCAGTACCTCCAACAATGTCGAACATATCGACTGGACGAACCTCTTCTCCGCGAAGTTCTAATCCTTTGCTGAAAGCCCAACGCCCAGCAGCTTCTTGGAGAATGTAAAGTTCAGATAGTGCATTTAAAGGTATCGGAGAGCCATCTATATTGACATTGAGCGACATGGGTGTGCATGTATTCTGAAAAAGCACACACCGAGGGCAAGAGCTGTGATACCTTCATGATCTAAACTTGAAGCACTACGCCCCGCCATGAGAAAAAAGGATTCAATGTACTACAGACAAGCTTTTCAAGGTAGAGAGTATATGTAGAAGCAGCCCTGGACCGTAGTGACATAAAAGGTGATGGTTGAAGGTCAAGCTGTGTAAAGCCAGTCTCGATATTTCCGGTCGTCATCCATCGAGACAGGAACCGTAAAACAAGTTCAAAACGAGAAATCGAGCAGACCAGATATCCAATTAAATGTTTTTATTTAAATAGAGGCAAACGTCGAGGTAAAACGATCCAAATGGGTACAAAGAAAAGAACCAAGAGAAGATTCTGCTACGATACATTAAATAGGAGTTTAAAAAAAGAGTCAACGGAAAGAAATATTTAAAAGACACGGCACTAAATGGTACCACCAGAACCAGGACCGTCGGACAAGCGAATAGGGCGAACACCCTAATAAACAGAGCGGAAAAGTTGGCAACGAGGCAAGCAACGGGAGCCAACTTGGTCTTGAGGCTGGCGGTAGCAGCCTAACCAAGCATGACACCACCAGTCATGACACGAATCCATCTATCTTGGTGCAGGAACGACATCACGACTTCAAATTTGTGGTTGAGGTTCACGACCGGAGTAGTTTTTCATCCAGGGAGGGCGAAGAGATGGAAGTTTCCTAGGAGGACAGTCAGCCTTCCGAATCCGAAGTAGAATCGGATGAGAATGTCGAGAAGTGAGAAGGAATAGAGTAGTCAGAGTCTGCATCGCTTTCGTCACCGGAGTCGTCCGCGGGCGAGGGAGAATTTGCGCGACGGCTCGACTGTTTCTTGAATTGCCTAGGAAGATGGGGAATTCGTATAACTCGTGCGCTGGCTTGGGTGATGCTCGGCTGACCAAAATAAAAGTTTCATGGGGCTGAATCGTAGAAATGGGAAGCACGACGGAAGTCGTTTCGAAGAGTGGATTCAGCACCCTTGCCAGAAGATTAATGGATCGTGCTTGTGAACTGAGGAAAATTCGAACACATTTTTGGTAATGATGAGCTCGAATGCTTTGGTTCCAGTAATCTTGTTCTACACCGCCTAGATCATACCAGAATTCATGCATGCGGCAAGAATGGGAGCGAGAGAACAAAGTCGAGGTTGAAGTGGCGGTCAACATCTCCAGACGATGGAAGAGGAGCAATATTCTTGGTATATAGAATGGCACGAAGGTTTCTATGGCTCAGAAGTAAGAAAGAATTCATGAATCGACCGTGGTTGTTCAATGAAAGGAGAAGAAGCAACTGGTTGCAATTTTGATGGTTCACCCCTTCCGTTAGCTCCACGATCAAGGGATTAGCTCGTTAGCCAGCTTTGCAAGCAAGGGTTCTTGTATCAGTGGTATGCTATTCCTGACAATCGTACATTGCTGTATCCCATTTTCTTTCCACCTGGACTGCAAACCTAGCATGAAATGGTCTTAAATGATCTTCGAAATCGTTGTTGAGTTCCTGAGCTCGACCCACATTTTTCCTGGGGTGATTTTTTTTATAACTAGTATACCTCTATTTCAACAACTCCCAATTATGTTTACTGATGAATAGCATGGGAAGAGGCTCCAAATTTTGGTATATAGAGAATTGACGTTTAACGCAGGAAAAGAGCATGATCCTTTCATCCTCCGTCATTTGGAATGTTCCAGCTCTCAGAAATTCGAGCATGATCAGCTGAGATAGTAACCGCCTGGCAAACACGCATTCATTTCGCGTTTACTTTCATCAGGTCCCTTGGCGAATTTTCAACCTCCGGTCATGTGGGTCCCCCACCAAAACGTCATTTTTGCCGAAGTTATCGATTCAGGTGTTTTTTTCTGAGGGTTCAGGTTGCCACGAAGGCGTACCATGAGCCAGAACACAAGCTAGCAAGACCTTGGAGCGCGATACGTGAAAGGATAGGTTGTGCTTGAATTTGGGAATGAACAAACAAATTCATGGTCTGTGTGCTTTCATAATGTGCACTAAAGTGGCTAACTATGAATTTTTATCTTCGATGTTCTACATTGCCCTCGACCTGATTGTTCTTGCCTCATTGTGTAATGGGGTTCACTTATCAGACTGCTGATGGAACAGACACGCGGTCGCATGCTCGCGTTCCATCCAACTAAAACCGGTACTCCAGCAGCATGCCTTCAATATGGAATATCTCCGGACAAAAATACACCCAGGCAAACAAACTCTTGTTCTTTAATTACGGAGGGTGTTTTCGTACACATTTCGCACGAGGATCACTCAGCAATATCTCAGTTTGTTTCACCGGCCGATTTAAAAAATGTTTAAGACACATTAGTTCATATGCTATTCCACTTGAGCAAATATAAAGAAATTGAATTGGCTATATACAAACTGGTGATGTGTGTACGCACCTAATACCCAATAAAAACGCGATTTTGCACTGTCCAATGAAGTCATTAGTTAGAAGCTCGGAACCGACGTGATACCAGACAGAACTCACCTAGGATGAGGCCTCCGGGTCGTCAAACTCTGTGAAAGAAGTCAGTGCGGAGTTCTCCGTGTCGAGCAAGCTTCGGAAACCTGTCAAGTGGGCGCTTATCAAAGATCCGCAACCATACAGATGTCCTGAGCATCCCCGCTCAGTCGTTTGTGTAGCAGTAGGGTAAACTAAACCTTACTTTTGTATGTCAGAGATCCGATAACACGGGAAACTATGAATCAGAATGGAAGAAAGACCCTGAGACGACCATTCCAACCCATTAGGAAGGAAGTCCGGGATGTTGAGACAAGACGAAAGACCTAAGGAAACGCCTTCAACAGGCATTCGATAGTACTGTATTCAACTACAGTACGCTAATAAAAACCAACCGAGGACTCCCAGAGCGAGTCTTGTTACCAAATAAGGCAATACACGCGCCTTTTCTTTTTTTCTCGCTGTTTCATTTCTCAATTGAATTCTCCACAGTATCAAACCTTCTCCTATTTAATGATACATATAATTCCCATGGCTACGAGATCCCGGAAGCAGAAGAGAGCTACTTACCTATATAACCAGGGGGGAGCGGTCAAGCACCCAGACGCTTGTCCCCGCTTCCTGCCCTTACCTACCCAGATGGAGCGCCAGCGGAAAACTTCGGAGGCAGGTTATACACCAATGCAAAGAGTTTTAGCATAAAACCGAGCCCGAGCACTTAGTACCATACCGAGCAAAGAGTCAACCGAGAACCCCGAGACACTGAGCCCGAGTACCAAGGAGTCTATCCCTCCGAGAGAACACTTGCAATTCCAATTGTGCGAATCCACATCACCCCATCTTAGTAGTCTCCCGCCGTTCCCAAAAGAAATCAGAGAGAAAATCAAATTATATTGCTACTATCTACTTAGCGTGTAGTTTGATTAGTGTTTAGTGTGTTTGTTTGAGAGGGTTTCGACTCCTCCGTCTGCCCTGCATCCTTCTTCGCCCTCGCGTTACTTCCCCAAGAAGCGCGAGTGCGCTCCACTAGGTCCTTTAATTTCATAAGTCCCACCATCTCTTTCCCTGTTTTGGAACCATGAGACTTGAGAAACTCCTCTATCACCTGCACTTCGGTAGAATCCCTTTCCAATCGATGTCTTGCTGCGTCCAAAGCTGTTTTCCCGTAGCTCCCAATTGCATTCACGTCCGCTCCGTTTTCAACAAGGAAACGGACAATCTCCAGGCTTCCCTGTTGTGCGCCAGCGTGTAGTGCTGAACCATACTCTCCTCCTCCTGAGTTCACATTCGCTCCGTTTTCAACAAGGAATCGGACAACCTCTAGGCTTCCCTGTTGTGCGCCAGCTTGTAGTGCTGAACCATAGTATCCTCCTCCTGAGTTCACTTTCGCTCCGTTTTCAACAAGGAATCGGACAATCTCCAGGCTTCCCTGTTGTGCGCCAGCTTGTAGTGCTGAACCATAGTATCCTCCTCCTGAGTTCACTTTCGCTCCGTTTTCAACAAGGAATCGGACAATCTCCAGGCTTCCCTGTTGTGCGCCAGCTTGTAGTGCTGAAACATAGTATCCTCCTCCTGAGTTCACTTTCGCTCCATTTTCAACAAGGAATCGGACAACGCCTAGATTTCCACTTCTTGCGCCAGCTTGCAATGCTGAACCATAGTATCCTCCATCTGCGTTTACGTCTGCCCCCTTCTCGATGAGGGCCTTTGTAACCTCCAAGCTATCGAAAGATGTTACTGCAAGGTAGAGAAGAGTGCAATCCGCGGTTAGGGCATTCACATCTGGTGTAGATGTGAAAATAGCATGACAGCACTGCATTCGAATGTGTTTGGCGCGTCGGGAATTGATTGATGCTTCAAAGGAATCAACCAAATGCTTTCCATCCCATGACTCAGCATCTAGGAGGGTCTTAAGCAAGTCTACTAGACCAAAGGATGCCGCCCATTCGATGGAGGATTTCGTCCTCCTTCCCCCATAGGCTGCCTCGAACAGGAAGCCTCGAGGCCGACCTACGATGCCCGAATGATAGAAGCTGGTATATAGATATTCTTGCTGGTGTAACAACTGTTGTGACCCGTTGGGAAAGATATGGTGGGACCAGTAGTATCTGGAATAGGGAAACAAGCTGTCGTCGTCGTATTCGCCTTCTTCTTCCGGCTGAAGGACGAGAAGTTGCACGAGTAGAGCAATACACGAGCGTGCAATCATGCGATGAGCAGGGTCCTCATGCAAAGAGAACCATGCTTCCCGTTGAACAAGAAAATGCTCCTTTACAGAGGCATGTGCAAGTTGCAGGGAGATGTGGCTTTTATTATGTATTTGTGAGACCAAGGAGGTCCCCAAACCCACGATATCCAACGAGTCAACGAACCGATGTTTCTCTCGGAATATTGGGAGGTTCATTGAATCATCTTCATCACCAAGCTCCACAGCAAGCAAGGCTGACAGCTCATCGATAGAGATGGGCCCGAATGTAAATGAAAGAATGGTAAAGAGACGATGAGCTTGATCCCGAAAGAGCTCAGGTATATTTTCCAGGATGTAGCTATATGTTTCGCTAAGAGATTTCGGCAGAGAATGTAAGGATTGGTGTAACTGTTCGTAGGTGTGGACTTGCTGAAGAATGTCGATTTGACACGCTACCATCCGAAATCTAATTCATCTGTCGTTAAACTATCCCGATAAAAGATGAAACATAAAATACTCACTGGCCGTCAGCTCTTTCATTCAACAAGCAACGTGCCATCTCGATGTCATCTCGAGGCCAAAATGTCCATTTCTCTGAACCTAGTTCTCGATCAACAAAAGCAGCAATGTCTTGTCGAACAAGATCTCCCTGAACTCCTAGCTCGAAATCAACGTGATGTTTAAACGCTCGATGAATGTCGACCTCTTCTCGGCTTGTCACCATGATGTGGGTACGAAAGGCACTATCTGATGCGGAGAAGGTCACAAGAGACTGGAGGAAGTATTTGCGTGGTGTGATGGGAAGCTCATCCAGAGCGTCGATGATAATGAAGACCGGCTTTGTGGACGCAGCAACCAGCTCATTCAAAGTGTTCTGGAGAGTAGCTAGCTGAGGCTGAAGGCAACCCTTGTTGTGCCTCTCGTGAAGCGTTCGCACAATGGCTGTTGAAACGCCTGCCAGCTGGCATACGAGCGAAGGGAGGACAGCCTCTTCCGACAGTGTAGTAGGATTGGTGAACTCGAAATAGTAATAGGTAACGTAGACGTCATCTCGTGCAAGGAGAGTTTCTATGACGAAGGAGCTGCGGAAAAGTGTAAATAACTGCTAGAGTGTTGCAAAAGAAATGCAGAAAGACGAACCTCATAACAGTTTTCCCAGTACCCACTGGAATGAATCAATATTTCAAAAACCTGCACATTTGAATGAATTGACGACTTACTCAACCCACGGAACCAAAATAGACCACGCTTCTCCATCCACTGCAGGAAGGTATCGTTCTCCAATAACCACCGACAAGTCGTTCCGCTCCGAGCATGGATATTGGCATCGAGTTTTGACGTCTGGTGAATTGGCTTCAACCATTTTTTTACATCTTGAAATATGTTGCCATTGAGATGTTCCTCGACCTTGGCTAACCGCGCTGCCACTCGCGACTCACCATCCCTGCCAGCGACCGAGTCTGCGATGCATATTAGACAGGTTCACATGATAAGGCGAAAAAGAAGCTGACTGAGTCGCTCAATGGATACTACTCCGAAACGGCCGTGGAGCTGGACTTCTAAATTATCCGCCCGTGTTGAGATCTCGTTGGTAGAAAGGTAAGCCATCGTTATGCCTACTACTTGAGAAATGTCGTCCTCGAGAGACCAAGACTCCTGCTCAAGCCCCGAAGGGACAGAGAATCGGAAAAAGAAGGATCCTAGGTCGTGGCACTGAGTGGCGACATCTTCGGCTACAAGTTGGCAGGATCGCAAAAGACCAGCTAGTTCCTCCGCATTATTCTGCTTTTTCGAAGGCTGGATGCTAGGATTGCCGGCTCCGACATTCACTAAACACGCGACTTCTGTGCCCTTAACAAAAGCATTGCAGAGTTCTTTCACAAGCACATGTGTAGGATTTGCATATCCGTTCGAACCGGATAAACACCGCTCTTCACAGATGCGAACTGGAGGGAGTTGGACATGATTGGAGAGCGTAGTCGCAAGAACCTGGCGGATGGTGCATCGGGGACCTTGACCTGTTCGTGAGCGGTAATTGCGAAGAAGGCGGCAACTGGTCGCTGCCGCTGGGTTAATCACGCAGACGAAGCTATTCATACGTAAACAATGGGAATGAATGAGCCGAGAGCATGTCACGCACCACTTCGTCTGAGGGTTCTTTTCTTCGAAAGGTGAATCCAAGGACGTCTTGAGCTCAAAGGCAGTCACAATTTCATCCAAGGCGGAGCTCAGAGTTCCAACGCAGGCTTGTTGAACCTTCTTATTCCACGCGTCAGAACGGAAGAGGCGTCGTTCGAGAATGCCATGACTCTGAATCGCTTGGCCGATGGTCATCTTCAAGCTCGCGAATAGGACGGCATAGAAGCTATCCACATAATTAAGAACCATTATAGTTTATACGATATAAAAACCATGACTTACCCTCCGATTCCAGTGCCCCCAATGATGTTGAACATATTAATTGGACGAACATCTTCTCCTCGAAGGTCTAATCCTTTGCTAAAAGCCCAACGCCCAGCTGCTTCTTGGAGGATGTAGAGTTCCGAAAGTGCATTTATTGGTATCGGGGAGCCATCTACGTCGAAGTTGGTTTACGCTAATCGCGTGTATTCAAAGAAAGCCACGTACCGAGAGCGAGGGCGGTGATGCCTTCATGTTCCGTTGTTGAAGCACGCCCTTCCGCCATGAGATCTTAGAAATGTTAAGCGGTGATAAACCAGATATTCAATGTAGAGAGAGAGAGGGAGAGAGAAGTAGATTCCAAAGACCTAAATGACAAAAACGTGGTGGTTGACGTTCAACCTGTGCACCTGCTGTTTCCTTCATTAGGACGCAACTACTCTCCGGTATCCGCCACCTGCAATAAACTGCGCCAGAGGGGAGTTTAGATAACGATTCGCAGGGTTAATTCGATGTGACAAGAATAGTTAAGTAATATTCAACTTTCACGAAGCTGAGGTTGAGGGAAAACAAACTCAAGCCTTGTCAGGCTTGCTAGGCTCCTTATATCAGACAATGAAAAAAAAAAAATCAAAGAGACTAGGTAATGAACTGAGGGCTTTTTATCTGAATACAAAGGTTGTCATGGGAGCA
The DNA here is from genome assembly GCA_021399455.1 of Flagelloscypha sp. PMI_526. Classification (NCBI taxonomy): domain Eukaryota; kingdom Fungi; phylum Basidiomycota; class Agaricomycetes; order Agaricales; family Niaceae; genus Flagelloscypha; species Flagelloscypha sp. PMI_526. The sequence goes on from JAJTUO010000149.1 coordinate 14,453, forward strand.
AAACACTACTAGAAGCTGCAAGAGGAAAGAACCAACAGAAAGAAACAACGGATACATCGGGTAGGCAGGTTGGAAAAAAAGAAGAGTAGAGGAAAAGGAACCTTCAGATAACATGGTGCCAGGCAGCAGTACTGGAACCAGGAGCCTTGGGCTAACGACTAGGGCGAGCAACGGCTGCCAATTTGGTCTTGAGGCTGGCAGTAGCAGCCTTGCCAGGCATGTCACCGCCAGTCATAAGGCTAGTAGATCCACCTTGGCACAAGAAAAACGGCTCGCCTTTGTCGTTGAGGTTATTCACGCGGGTAGAATTTTCGTCAAGGGGAGAAACAGGGATAGAAGGGATTTCGTCGTCAGAGCAGGAGGAAAAAGCAGCGGGCATACTCTCCCTTCATCCGAGGAAGAGTCAAATGAGAAAGTAGAGAGAAGAGAAGAAATGGAGTAATCAGAGTCTGTATCACTTTCGTTGTCAGAGATGCCAGCGGATGAAAATGAGTTCGCAAGACGGCTAGACTGTTTCATGGATTGCCTAGGAAGCTGGAGACGAGAATAGGTGGTAATGAGCCAGATCAAAAGGCGTCGAGCGCCAATGCCAGTACCGTGGCTCTGAATCGTAGAAATGAGAGTTGCGAAGACCTGGTGTCGAGGAGTGCGTCCTAGTTCCGCTTTCCCTGTCTAAGGTAACAAGGCGCGTAAACCCCAAAGAGAATCCTAACGGAAGTGTCGGTAATGATGAGCCAACACGGTTTAGCCCCCAAGAGGCTTGCTCCAGGTATCACAGGTGACATAAGAAGCAATGCATTCACTAAGGGTGGCAGCAGGAGACAGAACGGACCGGCAGAGCTTGAAGTGGAGATGAAATTCTCCAGACGACGAAAGAAGCGCAAGTATATTATCTGCGAGAATAGCAGGGGGTGCCGAGAACTTGAGAGGCACAGAATTCATGGATCGACCATGGTCAAAAAGAGAAACAGAAGGTCAATCGGATGCAATCTGGATGTCCACTCTTTTCCGTCAGCCTACTCCACGATCAAAGCTCACAAGATTGGCCAGCCTCGCGAACAAGTGTTCTTGTATTAGCGATATGCTATCTCGATAACCTTTGATTCTCTCAAATGGTCCGTACTCAACAAGGAAATGAACAATCTCCAGGTTTCCAATTTCTGCGCCAACGCACAATGCGGCACCATATGCTTCTCACTTTCTGTTTACGTCTGCTCCGTTGTCAACAAGGAAACGGACAACCTCTAGGGTTCCACGTGCTGTGCCAGCTTGCCATCCTGAACCATAACATCTTATTAACAAGCACTGTGCGTCTGACTGAGGCGGCCAGCCTTGCTTCACATATTATTGACAAGTTTATATATCTTCCCGTGTTCTAGAACTACAAAACTTGAGAAACCGTGCACAAGCTTCCTCGTCCTTCCACATGTCATCGTCTACATTCCTCATCTCCTCCCATGTCCTGGAACCATGAGACCTAAGACATTGGACGATTTCGTGCCGATCAGTCAAAATTCCAAAACAACGAGTTTGAGCAGCGTCTAATGCCGTTTTGTGTTCTCCCCCAATTGCATTCACATATGCTCCCTTTTCAACAAGGAACTGGACAATATCGACCTTCCCGCTGTATGCTGCAGCTTGCAATGCTGAGCCATAATTTCCTCCACTTGCGTTCACATCTGCTCCGCATTCCACAAGGAAACAGACAATCTCGAGTTCCCCGCTGTATGCTCCAGCTTGCATTGCCGAGCCAAAGTATCCTCCGCCCGCATTTACGTCTGCTTCCTTATCAACAAGAAAACGAACAACCGCCAGGCCCCCAGTACGGGCACAACTAGCAGCTTGCAATGCTGAACCAAAATATCCTCCACCTGCATTCACCTCCGCTCCATTTTTAACGAGGAAACGAACAACCTCTAGATTGCCACTTTGTGCGCCAGCTTGCAATGCGGAACCATACTTTCCCCCTCTTGTGTTCACACCTGCTCCGTTTTCAACTAGGAAACGGACAACATCCAAGTTCCCGATGGATGCACCAGCTTGCAATGCGGAACCATATTGCCCCCCGCCTATGTTCACATCTGCCCCATTTTGAACAAGGAAACAGACGATCTCGAGCTTCCCAGCCGATGCTCCAGCTTGCAATGCTGAACCATGGTGTCCGCCAACTGCATTCACCTCTGCCCCATTCTCAACAAGAAAACGGACGATTTCGAGGATCCCAGCAGATGCTCCAGCTTGCAATGGTGAACCATACTCTCCTCCATCTGCATTCACATCCGCTCCATTTTCAACAAGGAAACGGACGGTTTTCAGATTCCTGGTTGCTCCAGCTTGCAATGCGGAACCATACTTTCCTCCACTTGCATTCACCTCTGCCCCATTTTCAACCAGGAAACGGACGATTTCGAGGTTCCCAGCAGATGCTCCAGCTTGCAATGGTGAACCATACTCTCCTCCATCTGCATTCACATCCGCTCCATTTTCAACAAGGAAACGGACGGTTTTCAGATTCCTGATTGCTCCAGCTTGCAGTGCGGAACCATACTTTCCTCCACTTGCATTCACCTCTGCCCCATTTTCAACCAGGAAACGGACGGTTCCGAGGATCCCAGTAGATGCTCCAGCTTGCAATGGTGAACCATACTCTCCTCCATCTGAATTCACATCCGCTCCGTTTTCAACAAGGAAACGCACGATTTCCAGATTCCAGGCTGTTACTCCAGCTTGCAATGCAGAACCATAGTCTCCTTCGTCAGCATTTACATCTGCTCCTTGTTCAACGAGGAAACGCACAATCTCTAGGCTCTCAATGGCTGCGCCAGCCTGCAATGGTGAACCATAACTTCCTCCGCCTTCATTCACATCTGCTCCCTCTTCAACAAGCAACTGAACTACCTCTATGTTTCCACTGAGGGCACCAGCCTGCAATACTGAACCATACTCTCCTTCACCTCCATCCACATCTGCCCCTTTGTCAATGAGAAAACGGACGACCTTGAGCTCCCCACTGAATGCACCAGCCTGCAATACTGAGCCACGCCACCCCCCACTTGCGTTCACGTCAGCCTCCCTTTCAACGAGGGCCTGTACAAATTCCAGGTCCCCGACTTTCGATGCATGGTAGAGGGCAGAGCCTGCATCGGTCAAGTCATTTACGTCTATTCCAGATTTTAAAAGGGTATGAAAGCATTGCATCTTGATGGGTTTAGCGCGTTCAGATGCTACAGCTGCCGCAAGGGCGTTCGTCAAATCGCCCTCTGCCCATCGCCGAGTATCTAGGAAGGTTTTGACCATGTCCACTAGACCAAGGAATGCTGCCGATGCAAGCGATGAACTTGCCTCCAAATACTCACTCTGATACTCAGCCCAGATGTATGGCCAAGGGAAGAAAGTATACAGATATTTTTGTTGGCGTAAGAGCTGTGGCGGTCCATTCGGAAGGACGTGGTGGGACCAGGAGAGAGAGGAATAAAAAAGGGAGTCCGCGAATTTGCCCTTCTGCTCAAGCACACGGAATTGTATGAATAAGGCAAGGCAGCAGCGTGCAATCACACTATGAGCGAGATCCTCGCTTAGAGAGAACCAGGCATTGCAAGGAGCAAGAAAGTGCTCCTTCACAGATGCGTGTGCAAGTTGAAGGGAGTTTCTGCCATAGCGATCTACTTGCGAGACTAGGGAGGTTCCCAAATCCACAATGTCCAGTGGATCAACGAACAAATCCTCCTCTCGCAATGCTGGGAGTTGCGTTGGATCATCTTCATCACCAAAATCTACAGCAAGCAGTACAGACAGTTCGCCAATATTGATGGAATTGAATGCAAACGAGAGGATAGTAAAGAGACGATTTGCCAGGTGTCGAAGGTGGTCAGGTATTTTTCCAAGGATGTAGTTGTATGTTTCACTAAGGGTTTTCGGCAAAGAATCAAGAGATTTTTGTAGCTGTTGATATGTCTTGACTTGCTGGAGAATGTCTACTTGACACGCAACCATCCGAAATCTATAGGGCGCTTGTCAATTGGTCATGAAAATAGGGTCAAACCTGAAACACTCACTGGCCGTCCGCCCTCTCATTCAATAAGCGACGTGCCAATTCAATGGTTTCTCGAGGCCAATGTGTCCACTTCGCTGCCTCTAGCTCTCGATCGACAAATGCAGCAATATCTTGCCGAACAAGATCGCCTTGAACTTCCAATTCAAAATCAACCTTCTCTTGAAAAGCTCGATGAATGTCGACCTCTTCTCGGCTTGTGACCATAACATGAGTGCGAGACGCACTTTTCGATGCAGAAAACATCCCGAGAGATTGCAGTAGGTATTTGCGTTGTGCAAAGGGAAGTTCGTCGAGGGCATCAATGATAATGAACACAGGCTTTGTAGACGCAGTAACCAGTTCGTTAAGAGTTGCTTGGAGAGTGGAGAGCTGAGGCTGAAGGCCACCCTTGTTATGCCTCTGATAAAAATTTCGCAAGACGGCTGGTGAAGCGGCCGACAGCTGGCACACAAGGGAGCGGAGGAGAGACTCTTCTGAAAGTGTACTAGGATTGGTGAACTCGAAATAGTAATAGGCAACATAGACGTCGTCTCGTGCGAGTAGGGTTTCCACTACGAAGGAGCTGTAGAAACCGTAAGCGACTGCTAGATGGCTACTAGAGAAACTTAAGGCGATATACCTCATAACGGTTTTTCCAGTACCCACTAGAAGTAGTGAATCCTTCGAGAATCGGAACATTAGAGTGGCACGACGACTTACTTAGACCACGGAACCAGAACAGTCCATGCTTCTCCATCCATTGTATGAATATGGAATTTTCTAATAGCCATCGACATGTTGTTCTGCTTCGAGCACGAATATTGTTATCGAGTTTCGAGGTCTGGTGAATGGGCTCCAACCACTTTTTCACATCTTGAAATATGGAGCCAGCTTGATGTTCTTCGATTTTTGCTAGCCGGGCTGCCACCCGCGACTCACCATCCCGGCCAGCAACCGAGTCTAAGATGCCCATGAGGGTAAACTATGTCTTCAAAGGCAAAGCTTACTGAGACTCTCGATGAAGACCACTCCAGAACGCTCGCGCAGTATCTTCTCCAAATCATCCAATCGCGCTGATATCTCGTGGGTGGAAAGATAATCCTCAGTTAAAGCCCTCATTTGACAAATGTCATTCTCTGGGGAACAAGACTCCTGCTCAATCCCAGAGGGGACGGAGAATCGGAAAAAGAAGGAACCCATGTGGTGGCATTGAGTGGCGACGTCGTCAGCAACAAGCTGACAGATTCGAAAAAGACCAGTAATTTCCTCCACATGCTTTTTATTTTTCAGAGGCTGGATGTTGGGAATGCTGCCTCCCGCGTTCACTAAACACGCGACGCGTGTGCCCTTGACAAAGGCGTTGCCAAGCTCCTTAATAAGTACATGCGTAGGGTTTGCGTATCCGCTCAAACCGGACATAAACCGCTCCTCTCCGATACGGACTGGATGGAGTTGGACATGATTGGAGAGCGTAGCGTGGAGAATTTGTCGGATGGTGCACTGTGGACCTTGACCAGTTCGCGGGCGGTAATTGCGAAGGAGGCGGCAATGGCCTGCTGCAGCCGGATTAATCGTACATACAAAGCTATACATATGTAAGTTATGAGGATGAGTTATTCGAGGGACGGTACGCACCACTTCGTTTGAGCACTCTTCTCTTCAAACGATGAATCCAGGGCCGTCTTAATCTCAAAGACTTGGACAATTTCGTCAATAGCAGCCCACATCGTTTCAAAACAAGCCTTCTGAATCTTATTAGTCCATGCATGGGAGCTAAAAAGACGTTGTTCGAGAATGCCATGGCTCTGAATCACCTGCCCGATGGTCATCTTCAGGCTCACGAACAGGACAGCATAGAATCTTTCACACAATTAAGAACCGTTATACCTTATACACGAAAGAAAAAATCCACTTACCCTCCAATTCCAGTGCCCCCAATGATGTCGAACATATCCATTGGACGAACGTCTTTCCCGTAAAGGTCCAGTCCTTTGCTAGATGCCCAACGCCCAGCTGCTTCTCGGAGGATGTAAAGTTCTGATAAAGCATTCAGTGGTGTCGGAGAGCCATCTATACCGACGTTGAATAACGTGTAATTACGTATATTCAAGGAAGTGCACGCACCAAGTGCAAGAGCGCTAATACCTTCATGTTCTGGTGTTGAAGCAAGCCGCTCTGCCATGAGAGCATAAAATTTTTCAAGATATGATTAGCCGGGTATTCAAAATCGAGAGAGAGGGAGAACTGTGGACGCCCAAGGCCTCAACGATAAAAACGTGGTGGTTGACGGTCAACCTGTGCAGCTACTGAACCTCTAAGTTCGTGCCATAAATTGCGCCAGAAGAGAGTTTGGATAACAATTCGTAAGGGGGTACAGGTGCAAGGATGATAAATCAATTTTCAAAGTTTGCCGGTGCTGGGTTAAAGAGAGAACAAGCTCAAGTCTTTTCTGCCTTGCATGCTAGGCTCCGTTCAATCGATGATGAAAACATCAACACACCGATCTAGAACAAAATATAAAAGAGACCAGGTAATCAATTAAGTGTTTTTTATCTAAATACAAAGGCTGCCATCGGAGCAAAACGATTCTAAAAGCTACAAGAGGAAAGAACCAGAGGGGAATACTACTATGATACATCAAATAGAGGAGTTCGGAAAAAAAGAGTCGAGGTAAAAGAGACGTTTAGAAAACACGGCGCCAGGTAGCAGCACCGGAACCAGGACCTTTGGGCTGGCGAATGGGGCGAGCAACCCTAACAATCGGAGCGGCAAGTTTGGCAACGGGACGAGCAATGGGAGCCAACTTGGTCTTGAGGCTGGCAGTAGCAGCCTTGCCAAGCATGACACCACCAGTCATAACGCGAGTAGATCCACCTTGGTAGAGGAAGGATGTCTCGACTTTGTGGTTGAGGTTAACGACGGGAGTAGATTTTTCGTCAAGGGGGGAAACAGGGATCGAGGGGATTTCGTCCTCGGAGCAGTAAGAAGAGGCAGAAGTCATACTTCCCTCATCCGAAGAAGAGTCGAATGAGAAGGTAGAGAGATGGGAGGAAATGGAATAATCGGAGTCTGCATCACTTTCGTCGTCAGAGTCATCAAAGGGCGAAAAAGAGTTCGCGAGACGGCTAGACGGTTTCTTGAATTGCCCAGGAAGCTGGGGAATACGGATAACGGGTGCCCTGGTTTGAGTGGTGGTTGGGCTGACCAAAAGGCGTCTGGCAACGATGCCAGTTTCACGGCGCTGAATCCTAGAAATGGGAGGAACAAAAGAGGTGGTTTCGAGGAGTGCATCCTGGTTCTGCGGGCCCTGCCAGAAGGTGATGGGGCGCGCATGCGAACTGAGGAGAATCCGAACGGAAGTGTTGGTAACGATGAGCTCAAATGGTTTGGCCCCGAGAGCCTTGCTCCACACTGCCCAGGTAATACCAGAGGCAATGCATGCACCGAGGATGGCAGCAGGAGGGAGAACGAATGGGGAGAGCTTGAAGTGGAGGTTGATGTCTCCAGAAGATGAAAGAGGCGCAAGAAGGTTGGCCTGGAGAATAGCACGAAGGGTTCCGACAACTTCAGAAGAATGGGTCGTGATGAGGGGAGTCGTGAGGAAGCTAACAGCTTGAGTGATGGAAGCGGGGACGGAAGCGGAGACGGCAGAGAAGTTCATGGTGTCGTTTGAAGTCGAAACGTTGGCTAGCAACAATAAAATCGTAAAATGCTAAGAAACAAATGAGCTAAAATCGAAAAGAGAAGAAGGTGTGAAAGGCATACTCTTTAAAAGAAAAGCGTGAAAAGGAGAAGAAGGAACAAGAGAAGATTCAGCAGAAGGAAGCCGTTGAGGGGATGAGGTTACAGCCAGACACGACGGGCAGTATTTAAGGACTTTCTATAATGGCGGGCATTGCCTCGTTAAAGAACAATAGCGGGTTCATCATTTCAAGAGAGCGCCGTTATAGAGCGGGATTGTACTTCAACAATGGCGGTCAAGTACAAGCTTCTATTGTGCACGGGTGCAATCGGACTCGGGGTTCCGACCTCTTCTCCGTGTTACATTGGACATCTCAAAGAATGGGAATTAAACTTCAGTACATTAGTTATTTCTACATAATATCTATTTTGTGGAACTATGCTTTTGGTGTGGAAGAATGGTAAGAACACGTGTTCGGCCGAAACACCGCCATCATTAACCATGCTGGGTGTACAAAAACTGGTATGGACCTCAGCAAAACATGCAAGGGAGTCGTGTCATTAGAATCATTATAAAACCATCAGCCACTTCGACGAACTCTGGGCACTCTTCTCAATGAATGCTCTTCCCTCACATTTCGCCATCCAAGCCGAAGCGATTTCGGGAGGAGTCCACTCACAAAGGTCCAAACGGGAAGGAGGGTCAAAGCTAGGGGTATAATCTGTAAAATATATACGTTAGATATCAAGAGACCCCGATTGAGAAAGCGAAAAGGGTTCAAACCTGACCAAAAGTCCATTGACTCGTCTTATCATCCTTTGGGGACTGAGAACCCCCGCCAATCGTGTCGATCGTATTGTTGCGCTTGACCATGAGCTCGGTGTTGACGATTCCAATGATTAATGTGCAGAAGACTAGGATGAGTTGGAAGAGAACAGTCGGATCCCATCTACGACTTCTGTTCTCTGGTGAACCGTCGCTCAAGTGCTCGTTCAAGCTTCCAATTGGTGTAGCATCCTCTGGGTCGCGCACTTTGCCTCGGTGTATTGAACTTCTGCCCTCAGGTTGGTCTTTGCGGTGGAAGTCAAAATAATAGAGGACGGTCTGAAGAACTACAACAATGGTCAGGGTCACGAGATACCCTATCCTTGCTTTTAGAAGCGGGAATTGGGCGAAAAGCACAGCTTGGACGACGCTGTTGCATTCTTTGTTTGACCCAAAAGTGGGTGCTGTGGCAAGGATGAAGAATGCTGTTGCAAAGCATATATAGGATTGGAGAATAGCCAGGAACTGAAGGGAAGTTTGTGATTTGGAGAATTTTGAGTAGTGGGGGATGGTAATGAAGATCGTTAGCCTAGCCATATGAATGTAAGTCCTTTAAGGAGAATGTATATAGGTAGAAATTACCATGAAATCGTGAGGAGGTGAATGACAACGAGGGCACTGGAGGGGAATTCTAAGAATGATTGACAGCGGAAAAAGTTGCTAAACTTGCTCATAGAGGGAAAGGCTCGGATTCTTCGGAGCAGACAAAACAAGAGTAGTGACTCCATATGCAAGATTCGTGACAACAAGAGAGGAGAGTGCATTCCCGCATTCCGCCGCCGAGCTCACCCGAACAGTATGCGCTGAGAGGCAAGCTACTTGGATATAGAACGCAATCCGAATACCTGGCCGCAAACAGTCATGAGCCTTAGGACTGCGGAATAGCGATGAGATAACTTACCGATACCAGAAATGTCTGGATTGGCTTTGAGCTGTACACAGGACATTAAGAGGGGCTTGAAGCGCGAAAGAGATGTTAAGTTTTTTTCAAAAGCTTAATATATGGAAACCAAGGTACACAAGAAAAGCGCTTGTTTGTGGCGTCAAGAAGCTGTTTGACAGGAAGTGCAAGTTCGAGGCGATGACTTCTCATAGCGCTACTCTGGTTCAATGTTGGTGAAGCGTGGGCAGGCATTGCAGCGGGTGAGAAGCGGACGGAACATATTTTTCACCTGAATATAATTTCCGAGACAACGTGGAGTATCTTATCGGACGACGTTACCATGAAATTACTCGTGACTTCGTACCCGGAGACGAGACAAACGAAGAAGCGGAAAAGCGACATGAATTAAACAGGCCCTGGCTGCCCAACTCAGGGCTTTTGGTGGGAAGTGCGGGGAAACACACAGAAGACAACCGGGTTTCAAACAAAGCCACTTTGGAAGCAGATGGACGGCCACGACTGCGGGCAGTCATGGTGGGACGAAAGAAACGCTTTGGAAAGTGGCGCCTATTCTCAGCACGGCTCGGCGAGTTGTGTGCGGATTTCGGTGAGTCTGTTGAGAAACTTTACAGCCAAGTTGCCTGCAGGTTTTTATATCAAGGTTGGTTGTCGGGGCATAACACTAATGGAGATTGTACATTTCTCAACGTGTAGTTTCGGCGTATAATTCTTCTCCCCGCAAAGTCTGTTGTTCAATGAACTTGCCAATCGGCTGCGTCTTTGTTCACCAGGCACACCGTGACGGGAGCTAGCTTGCTGGGGATGTCCGGTTGAATCATTCGGTTCGTTCTCATACTTACCAAAATCGTTGACATGAGGATTTTGGAAGACTGTGATTCTGTCTGTATTTAACCCTAAAGGTGAATTCATTCATTTATTTTGTTCACATTATGAACAAGAAGCTTCCAAAAAGTAGGGCTGTGCGACGCGAGTTCCGGTATGCCTTAGAGAAAAAAACGATGTTGCCAAAGTTCCGATATCGGTGCCAAGTTTTCAGTACATACATGTTTAACACGGAAGTGAGGAACGAATTCCGAACTGAGCGCCTATTCTAACTCCGGTTTGCCTTTTGCGGCGATGGTCCCTTTGGCCGTTTGATCAAACCTCCCCAACTTACGACACCCCAGATTCGCTCCAAATGCGCTTCGTGAAGCCCGCATGGGTGGCTCACGGTGATTCTGACAAGAACGACAAGCGGCTCCCGATTTTCTCTATTCATGTTCATCCAGACGGGTCACGCGTAGCGACTGGTGGTTTGGACGCCAAAATTCGAATATGGAGCACCAAACCCATATTAAATCCCGCGTCGGAAGCCTCTGGGAAACCACCCAAGTCCCTGTGTACGCTTGCCATGCATACAGGGCCTGTCCTTGCAGTTCGTTGGGCATTCTCTGGCAGATGGCTCGCAAGTGGAAGCGACGACCAGATAGTTATGATTTGGGATCTCGATCCGTAATTTTTTTTTCTCTGGTTTAGATAATATCACGTGCTCATCGTATGGATTGCAGACACGCACGCGGAAGAGTGTGGGGTTCGGATGAGGTAAATGTTGAAGGTTGGAAACCGCTAAAACGATTGCCTGGGCACGAGAGTGGTAAGTTCACTGCTTATATTCGTATCAAAAGTCTCAAAATTTATATTATAGATGTTGTTGACGTTGCTTGGTCTCCAGAAGACAGATATCTCGCGTCAGTTGGACTCGATTCTGCGGTTATGATTTGGTGCGGCTACACGCTGGGTCCGTTCGCCATTACTAGTTGATTGGCTTCTGACTCACCTTCACCCCCCAGAGCGGCTTCGCAAGCTCGATTTACATCAAGGTTTCGTGAAAGGAGTTTGCTGGGATCCTGTCGGGGAATATCTTGCTACCCAGTCTGACGATAAAACCGTCAAAATTTGGAGGACAAGCGACTGGAAGTTGGAAGCTGAGGTTAAAAAACCTTTTGAGGATTCTCCGTCCAGCACCTTCTACCGACGCCTCAGGTGTGCCTCTCTGCTCTGCTGCTCTTTTTCCTGTGTTGACAATCACTCTCCCGTAGCTGGTCACCAGACGGCGCGCATATTACTGCATCGAATGCTACAAATAATAAAGGATTCGTGTTTATTGCAGCAGTAATTACGCGCAACACTTGGACATCCGAAATCTCGCTCGTTGGTCATGAAAACACCGTCCAAGTCGCCAGCTATAACCCTCATATCTTTTTACGCGATCCATCTCAACCTCCTGCCACTGCCAACATATGCTCGGTCGTCGCTTTGGGTGCGGACGATAACTCTGTCTCAATATGGCAAACCAAATCCGCCCGGCCACTCATTGTTGCGAAAGAGGTATTTGAGCGGCAAATTCTCGATTTAAGCTGGTGAGTAGGACCTTTTTTTCCCTGTTCAATAATTGCTAATTCGGGTGTCTTTAGGTCATGGGACGGTCTCGTGCTTTATGCTGCATCGTCCGATGGTACAATTGCTGCCTTTCAATTCGACTCAACTGAAATCGACGGCATTGCGCCACATTCCGTCCAGACTCAATACTTAAAGAAGTTCAATTTTACACCACCACCCCTGCCAGCGGGATACTCCCATACCATCGCCAGCGGCGATTCTGCTCAACTACCCCCAGCGCCTGACTTCGCACCTCCATCTAACCAAGTAAACGGCGGCGTCAACAAACTCGTGGCCAAGCGCAAGAAGCCCGGTCTACCGTCGGCGCATGTGCCTTCTGCAGCGCAGCCTCAAGTTAACGGCGTGGCTTCCATCTCCATGGCAGGTCCACGTCGTGCCGCATTGAACCAACATCCCCAACCACCTCAACCTCCTCCACTTTCCTACTCTCAACCCATCGCATCTTCCTCCAATTCGTTCTTCCCCAGCGAAGCTGAACAACCATTCGGCGATCCGTCATCTTCGAACGGTGGCTGGGGACGCGATATGATGGATGTGGACCACGCACCTATCGCGTCTCTTGAGCATGGAGGGAGGAAGCCCTTTGATGAAAAGCTTATTCGAGCCAGGACTTTGGGTGGAGAGAGACCAAGGGATGTCATATCTCCTAGGGTACTAGAAGGCGGGCCAATAGCAGCTGCAGCTGGTATAGCAAATCTGCCTGTGCCACCGTTGATGAATGTTCTTTCTCAGAAAGTAGATGGATTGGAAGATATCTTTGAGGCTAGGAATGCTGAAGGACCTGATGGTGAGTCCCCTTTTTTTTCTTTGACCAATACCCGTGTTCCCCGTGTATCTAATTCATTTTATTTTTATAGGTGTAAACCAAGTGATGTATCTCAAAGGAAAAGACACTGTGTATAAAGATTTTCTCCCTTCCCCAGCTTTGAGTCTAGCTGCGACAAAACACTTCTGTGCTGCTGCTATGCAGGATGGCACTATCAATGTTTATACGCCGCATGGTAGAAGGTTGGTATCTTTCACCTTTGTTTACTAGACTTTGACTGATTGACTTTTCAGGCTTTGTCACACCTTGGTTACAGGGTCCCCAGCCGCTCTCGTTGAAGGAAGCGGATATGCGCTCTTAGTGATTACCACTACTGGTCAAGTTTATTCTTGGTATGCTGTTAATTAGCTGTTCTCGATAACCCCCTTTTTCTAAGTTATCCATCATTTACAGGAACCTCCGGAATACAACAGCCTTTTTCCCACCTACCTCTCTCTCCCCTATCCTCTCTGGTGCCCCGAATCGTCAAATCAGTCGCGTTTCCGTACGAGATAATGGTATCCCATGTATCACTTGTAACGACGCAACCGCCTTCTCCTTCGATTCCATGATGTCAAGTTGGGTTCAAGTCAGCTCCAAATGGTGGTCAGAAGGTTCTGATGTTTGGCATGGTCGTCAACGTTCTTCTTCCACGGCATCATCCAGAGGCATTGTCACGTACATTGAAGGTCAAATTTCTGAAGCCGCACCGGACAGCGTCCATGCCGCTGCTTCCAAACCACGCCCAGAGTGGTGGAGTCAGGCTATGACGCTGGGTCATTTGGAGACGAAGTTGCAGAGTGCGAAGTTGTTGGAGAGTCCGCAAGAATATAAGCAGACCTTGCTAGTGTATGCGAAGAGGCTTACAGACGAGGCTTTCAAGGCCAAAGCGGAAGAACTAATTAAGGAGCTTTTTGGCCCAGTTTATTGGTATGTTGTCTGCTCCATTACTCGAGTAATTTCATTTTAACTAACATCTTTTCTAATAGGCGACCTGGAAGAAGTGATTCTTGGAACCCCATGGTGGCTGGGCTCGTGAAACGCGAGCTTCTTAGAGACGTGTTATCCATCTTTGGTAAGCTTTGCCCTTCTTCCCAAATTAGACTAGCTTAACCTCCGTCTTTCTATAGCTAAAAGTCGGACATTAACTCAGCTGGGCGCAGACTGGCAAGCCACTTTGAAACGAGCGATGACTGAGGAATAGACGGCGAAACCCACAGATACCCTGGACAACCACCTTTTTTCCACTTCTCCATTCTTTTTGTGTGCTTTCGCTGCTATCTCATCTGTTGTTTTATATTCAGTTTTGTATTACTTACTACCTTTTTCTCTCCGATACTTTGCTAATATCTGGCCTACTTATGTAAATACCGAGATTGCAGGCGGGAGAGCAGGCTACTTTATTTGAGCCAGTGGGCATATGCAGTTGACCAAGCTTTTTTACCACCTGTTTCAATTACTTCCTACAAAGGGTGTGAACACCAAAAGTTAGAGTGACAAGGTGAAAGGCTCAGTCAAAAATGCATACACCCTATAATGGATATGATATCAGAGTGGGTAAGATGATACCGTGTGGCTGGACTTACGTGACAAGGGATGATTCGGTCAAAGTTCCAGGCCTGGAGAAAGTTTTAGGGACCGGAGAACATCATAAAGTATAATATCACAAACATTAACAGTTTTGGCGTCACGACGCATTGCCCTTTGATGAAGGAAGGTTTAGGTAACTGATTCTTAGTCAAAAAATAGGGATGAAGGCTTACGCTTTATCTTGTCCCATTAACCAGACGTATATTCCATGGAACCAGTGGTACGGTCCGAATCCGAGGGACAGAGGTTTGCTAGGAACCTTATCGTACTGGACGAAAATAACATGAACGCATAGTGGGGGAGAAACTTAGTAGAATGGGCGTACCTGTTCTTTTGCCGGAAGATTAAACAGCAAGTCGGCCTCAATCATAGTTTCGGAAGGTTTATGGAGGAATGCGATATCCCGGTTAATGAACCCAGAGAAGTAACTGGTGTTTTGTAAGGAGAATGTGCGGGGAAAAGGCGATAATGGATATGACTTCACCAATGTTCAATCTGGAATCAAGATCCTCCATCAACTTCTAATAGTTCGGAGGATTAACATGTTTACGGACCTCATCTTCGAATCCGTACTTCGTGCCTTCAGGATCTTTACCCCATGCTGCGGAGAAGTTCACACTAAGTTCACAAGAAGATTCTGGGGGCAGGGGGGAACCTGAGTCGTACTTCCTGAAACTGTCAGACCCGTAACTCCATTGTTTTTGGCTCTCTCAATGGCGGAATTGGGCATAATAAGTTTAGCCTGCGGGTATGCATTTTGATATTCCTCTAAGGTAGGTGAGCTTAAGAATCTGGAGACAAAGAGACTTCTTCACTCAGGAACAGGTAGTGAACGCGGTCGGCACCGACGATATATCTGGAATGAAGTTGAGTGACACAACGCCCCCAAATGAAACTTCTCGCATGCTTACTTGACGGAACCAAGGTTGTCAATGGTTTGCTTCGTATCCGGGGAGAGAGGCGTCGATGCCATAATCCAAACACCTTCTTGAGAACGCAATCTGATAGCCACGGAACGACCTCCCACTCCGAAGAACCCTCGGGTGAAAGGACTGTATAAGAATTTGTCATTCGCGAGTGAAATGAGATTCTCGGAGCGACTCACCGAGAAAAAGTCCAGACGTCCTTGGAGACCTCCAGAACAACAATTGATTAGAATGGTTGTGAAGGAAGAGGTCCCCCCAAACTTAAGTCGACAGCATACCTCGCGAATGACAATGTCGCTCATTGTTCAGAAGAAAAAAATAAGGGGAACAAGGATGGGTGTTAGGAGACAAAAACAGGGAGACAGGAACAGTTGTGATCGACAACAAAAACATGACGCTAGAAAGTGATCGGCGTAAAGCCGTCATAAAATCACGGGACACCAACGGTCTCTTTCTCTTCTTCCACCGGGGTGCTCAAGTACAAAGAAGTAAACAACAACATGCTAGTTCGACCGGAGCGCTTAGCAGGGACTTCGACCCGATCGGAGGACCCCATGCTGTTACAGCTTGTCAAATGTAAGTATGCACCTTCCGAAAAAACGTGTTCCCAGCGTGTTCTTGAGACATTTCCTGAACGAGAAATACAGTCAAGTCACGACTGTGAGATTTTCTAGAAGCTTCTTCTTTTCAAGGGATCTACAGTCTGTTTGTCGTGAAATTTCTGTTGTGGCGCTGGAGAACGATAGGATTGACTTTCGTCGATCGTCGTCTGTTTTTATGACTTCGTCTTATCGTCAAGATCTGGCGTTTCTCGGTACAGGTGCCCTACATGAGGCAAACAGAAGTGACCGAGTTTATAAACGCACGGTGTTCATCCTTCTTGTCTTGCTCCCTTCCCCACACTCCGATGGCTCCGACATGCACTACTTGCACCAGGTCTTTCAAAGACAAGTTTGCATTGGCTCGACATCTCGAAACTTCTTCTTCTGAACATCCATCCTGTTCTCTATGCTCGAAGCGGTTCACCTCCACCGAGGCATTGGAGGCCCACTATCAGGGTACTGCCAACTCAAAACATCCTAATTGCATTGTCTGCGGCCGTGGGTTCGTTGACAAGCAGGCATTAGCTCAGGTACGTCTCACTCCCATCTCTCATCTCCCATTGTCTGAGTTTCGCATAGCATCGTCGCGCGGGATGTCAACCGTCCCCTCCAAAGGTGAAGGTGAGGAGTTAATTCATCTTCGAAGAATTTGATCCTTATTCGTCCTTGAGTAGAAGTATCACAATCCAGAGCCTGCGAGCGGGCGGAACAGTGTTACGCCTCTCTCCTCACAACACCATCGAACTTCTTCCCTCGATTCCAATGCCCAAGAATTTCTACCTTCGTGCGCTGCATCATTCAACGCCCTCCGCAATTCTCCAGCGACCCCTTTATCCGTGTCCACTGCCACTGCCCAAACTTTCTTGCCTTTGACTTCTGAGCCTTCACCCTGGCGATATAGCCAGGATACCTTGGTCTCTCAAGATACGCCTTCTTCTCCAGAAGCTCGTTTCACATACCTTCCCGTACGCGTTTTTCGATACGAGAGGGCGATGAGACTGACGTCACCATAATTTTAGAATGCCATCGTCAAACCGTCGAAAACTACTTCTTTCTTGCGCGTCAACACAACCTTGCATCCTCTCAAAGACGTAGCGTATGTCATCAATTCAAATTATTTGAAATCACTAAGTCTCATTGTTGGTCAAATCAGAGCATTGGAACCCTCACCTTCGATTTCATCATTTAGTAACATGCCTCGACTGCCGCCAGTTCACCCTACACCCCCAACTCCTACGGAATATATGAGCCCCGGGTCCAACTCTTCTTCAGAAGAGTCTTCCCTAGGGGCGACCGATCTCCTTACGCCTTCGTCTCTTTGGAAGACGGATATCGATGGTTCATCATCACCCATCATGAGGCAACGACCGCTCTCAGGCATTGTTACTAATGCAGAGTCTATGATCCTGGAGCAGGCGAATCTTGAGGCGAAGCTCGCTCAAGGTGTTCTGGACGTTATTGAAGGTACGTGATTCAGAGGTTTTGCGTCTGACATGACGTTAAATGTTTCTTTTTTCTTCTTCTGGTAGACATCACTTCCGACTATGAAGACGCCGTCGAAGATGATGAAATTGCTCCTCCAGCTCTTTCCATCCACTGTCGCAAATGCGGCGTTGGTCAAGCTATTGAGCCTACAGCCACCATATGTGGCCACTTCTTCTGCTATGAGTTCGTCTTTACTCTTTCGTTCATGTCCATTTTCAAGTTTACTCATTCGAGAATAGATGTATTTCCCAAGCAGTCATTGATGAAGGGGCATGTCCTTGTTGCGACAACAAGTTACTGCTCTATTGCATCTTCCGCCTCAACCTGGAGGACTGATGGAGGAAGCATTATTACACAACTTACCATATCTTGTCTTGTCTTGGATAGTAGTGTTGGGGAAAGTGTACGATATAGAACATGAAAGTATCATTATCGCAATATTATCAACAATCCATCGCAATTTGTAAATTTAATGTTAATGTTCATGAGCTCTTGCCCAAGTTGTGTGCAGATATATGACACAAATGAAAGAACTAAGCGTATATAACCATTGGGAACGGCCTCATAACCTCAAAACTGAGGAACGGCGTTAGCAACAAGCATCTCGAAGTACGGTTGGATCCATTGAGGTGCCGGAGGAGCAGGTTTGAATGCTGTAAAACTTCGGTTAGATGTAGTGCAAAGTCATCAAGGAATATGATATACCATCAGTAAGAGCACAGCCAGGCTCATATCCCACTTCCGTCGAAGTAGAACTACCATCAGATTCGCCGCCAGGCTTGACCCAAACGAGAGCATCGGCTATGGCATCTGAAGTATTAGAGGTTGGTCGAATCCCAAAACCAGCGCCATTAATGTTACACCAATCGCTCCAACTCGAACGTATGCCCGTGCGTCCATTTCGGCTAGTATCGACAATCGCATGAGCAGGGAAACCAGTTGCCGTGAGGGCAGCTCCCAAGTATTTAGCATAACGCTGTTCATCCTGGGCTTTGTTGTATTGGGTATCCGTACCGTTTTCAAATTCTCCAGGGACTTTAATCCAAGCATTATACCCAGCGACATTGGTTGCAACTCCTCTCACACTTGCAGGAGAACCAGCATTCTTGTAGAGGCTTGTCAGTAGGGAAGCAGTGGGCACTGAAAGTGAACGACTCAGTCTCGATCTTGATAGTGTTAAGCAAAGAACTGACGAAGATTGGCGTCCCAGCCAAGTACACCACCACTTGCTGCGTCCACGTAAGTCGCCACGTTCGGAAGATTTAGAGTCTTGAGGGCATATGTGATGCCCTCTCGAAAATCACTCGCACTATTTACACATGCACCAACCGAGGAGTTGATAACCTGCGATAGTATAAACTCAGCGCCCACTTATTTACAGGAAGGATCAGCTTTAAACTCACAAGGCTTGCGACTGCACCAGGTTCGACGACGACTGCAACAGCAGTGTTGGGATATTTCTTGAGAACTTGAGCAATTGCATCGATATAACTAGTTTTATACGCGCCCAGGTCTCCTGCTGGAAGCTGACCGTGCGTCACTCTAGCACAGTCGCGTCCTGGCAAATCCTACGAATATTGAAATCTCTTAAAAAAGCAATGAGATCATGAAGGTACCCACGTAAAGTACAAGTCCAAAAGTCTGATCACAGGGCGTATCCTTGATGGTGCTTCTGCATAAAAGTTAGATAAATATAATAATGCGATGTTGAGGACCCTCACTCAAGGGTAGAAATAGAGGCAATTGTATCCCTTGCGAAGACATTCATTTAAAAGCAGAAATAGAGGGCGAGAGAACGTACAGCCAAAGAAACGTTCCAACATCAGCAACTTTAAGAGCTTGTGCTTTGAGGGTTGCGTTGGTGATCAAGGCGGCAGCAGCCCGTACTTCATCACCTATAAAAGACGCTCAGTAAGTAATTAGCTACAATTAGCTGCGAAAAATTATACCATAATGGCTATTGGCATAAAGCGTACGAGCTGCGAACGGATTGGTGCCAGAAAGATTCACGGCCTAATCAAATCTACGTGAGAGAGCAGAACATAACAATTCTTTAAGTATTCATTTTACCGAAGAGCATGCTCTGCTTTCAAGGGAAAAAGCAGCCAGGGAGGAGCTGGCTTTGAGCAGAAAAGGGAGGACTGTTGAGAGCTTCATGGAGTTGCGTTGGATGTGTGGGGTTCTCTAACGGCCTCCAAGCTGCATAATCACCGTTTGCTTAAGAATTAATACAATCCCAACTGCGCAGAGTCAAGTGCATGTGTCCATACTCATTAGTCCGAAGTTCTTGTTCAAAAGACATTGATGTTCGCGAGAAAGATAGGTCAGCACCCGAACATGCTCTTCTCCCTACATCCAGGAACGCCGTATCCGCTTGGTTCCTATTCTCTATTCCATATCTCTTGCTCTGTCATTCAGAAGTTTTATAAGTCCTGCATCTGAATTTTCTTGGGGCTTAGCGGGCTAGAGCTGCAATTTATCCGAGGCTCAATGTTGAAAGTTCCTTTTCAACCCCGGCTTCCGTTTTAGATGCCTCAACTGCCTCGAGAATGTCTTACGCCCCAAATAAGACAGAATGTATGAATCCCGGGTCAAAATATTCTTCCGAAGCGTCCTCTCTGGATGTTTGCGGCCTTTCGCCTCTGGAAGACCGACAGCAATGCCGCATTTGCAACAATGGACGAAAAAAGCTGTGGGAACGGAGTGGAAGAGTCCATACACAAGTAGCGAAATCCAATATGGATGTTTTCTGTCGTCAAAAGGTCGGGTGCCTAGAAAAAAATCTATTCCCGGCATTCAAGCTGGTCCTATGTTGACAATGCAAGAACTAGACTTACTATTGTCACCAGTCCGTTCACCTTCGGTTCTTCGGCTGGGATGTACCTCGTCATGATTGCCTGTTCAAATAAACCGTCACGAAACAGACCGATAAATCACTTCCATCACTGAAGGAGAAGTACGTTATTGTAAATCTAGGCTCCATCCTCAAACTCAAACCACCATCGAGAATTCTGCGGCTCCCCTTCCCTCGAGGCTGACCATGGGCGAAATACCCCCAACAAAATCTAATGCTGCTGGCCATTCTTATTGTCTTTAGCCCCATCGTCGTCGTCGGGCGGGTAGGCTATCTGATCCCCAAAAGGTACGCACTGAGGCTCTGAGCTGTGTTTGGTTTGGAACATAGTTTACCCCTCAGTTTATGCTGTTTCAATTGATTTGGAGGATAAAATCACTTCCTAAGCAACAGCTGATTCTTGATGAAGCGGCATGCTCTGCTGCGCCTTTCCCCTCAACTTGACAGATTATGGAGGCAACGTTATCACAAAACTTACTATTAACGGTAAACTCAAAGCAGCGAAAAGACTTGGCCATATGGAGTCATCATCGCAATAGAAGTAACGAGACTCAACGAGACTCACCGATACGCTGTGATCTCGTATTGTCACCTCATTCTCTGTGTCACAAACCTATTACCACTTCATCTGACGTGCATCTTCTTGATCTTCAGTCTTCTACGGCCAACTGCTGCGTATGCTTCGTCCGAGGATTTCACTGGATCACTTTTTGATTGTTGTCTGTGAATATACTCCTGCATGCAACTATGTTGAGAGTCTCGATAGCTACTGTTCATGTGAAGAAATAATCTTCGACGGACTTTGTAGAAGGTCGCCGGTATTATTCAACCTTCCAACGAATGAAGAGGTGAAGGTCGAATGTCCTACAAGTTCAAGGATCGACAGTGGATTGTGAATTTAGGTTGCAGCTTATTCTTAGCTGTCAATCTGTCCTCACCTCCTTCCGTTGAACCGCGGTCCCCACCTCAACACATGAGCGATCAAAGGAGTTGCAGGAACAACTCAGCGAGTTTCATATGCAGCTACGGCAGAGTATAAAAACTGAGGTCGCGATCCTCGTAGAGCCAGCAAGCCACTTCCTTCTTGTCCTTCCTTTTACAGCGTTGACCGTTGACCGCCTATTCTTCTCCAACATGCACTTCACTACTTTCGTTCCCTTGGCTCTCGGTGCTCTGGCCACCGTCTGTGCTGCACCTATGAATTCGAAGCGTGCATTCGAAGTAGCGACAACCTTCACCGACGCTAACTTCAGCGGCGACTCCAAATTCATCATTGTCAACAGCATTCCATCTGAATGTGTTGCCCTGGATCCCAACGATTCCCTTACCAGTGTCAGAGTGGAGATCTTCTTCAAATGCACATTCTTTGTGTGAGTATAGCTGTGACTGTGATGTGACATCAACTTACCACGAATTCTAGCGACGGTGGTTGCACTGGCGACAGCTTCGAGGTGAATGCTAGTTCCAACCCGAATGTTGGTGGTCAGTTCAACGACAAAATTTCGTCGATGCAATGTTTCAGTAATGGTATGGTTCCCAATGGACTGAAATCTCCATCCCTTTGCTGAATGTTTTCTGCAGCTTAAAGCAAAGTATCTGTTGTTGGAGATGTTAATTATAGTAGGCTAACCATATAGTGACTTGTACATTGATAATCAGAATGCCTTGGAGTATTCGACAAACATCCTAACCCCCTTACACTTTGTGAAGGCATTATGCCGAACGGCATTCTGAGCGGAATAGTCGGCCATCATCCTGAATATGCGTTGCAACTGCAACTTTTCTTTTCATATCTTAGGAAAACCTTGGTAAAGAGCAAAATTTCAGCCCACAAAGTGAGGAGAAATTTCTTTATATGGGAAGGGAGAAACGCCCTTTGAAGAACTAGCATCAAAACGAAGGCACTGCATTAACAACAAGCATCTCGAAATATGGCTGGCTCCACTGAGAGGCCGGAGGAGCAGGTTTAAATGCTATAAAAATTCGGTTAGCTATAGTAGGAATTCATTGAGGAGTGATATACCATCGGCGACAGCACACGCTGGCTCATACCCCACTTCCGTTGAGGTAGAACTACCATCGGACTCGCCGCCAGGCTTTACCCACACAAACGCATCAACGATGGCATCTGAAGTAGCAGAAGTCGGACGACGTCCAAACCCGGCCCCATTAACGTTGCACCAATCGCCCCAACTAAAGCGAAGGCCTTGCACTCCACTTCGTCCAGTGTCGACAATCGCGTGAGCGGGGAAACCAGATGTCGTGAGGGCTGCTCCCAACAATTTTGCGTAACGCTGTTCATCCTGAGCCGGATTGCACTGGCTATCGTCAGCGCATTCGAATTCTCCAGGAACCATACTCCAAGCATTCCATCCAGCGACGTTGGTTGCAACGCCCCTCACATTCGCCGGAGAGCCTGCGTTCTTATATATGGTTGCCAGTGCGGTGGCTGCAGCCTCTAACAGTGAAAATGTTCAATCTCAATCTCAACAGTTTTAAATAAGGCACTGACTATGATCGGCGGGCCAACCAAGTATACCACCATGTGCAGCGTCCACGTAAGTTACCACGTTCGGAAGATTCAGAGTCTTGAGGGTATAGGTGATGCCCTCACGAAAATCATTCGCACTATTTGCACATGCAGCAACTGAGGAGTTGACGATCTATAAAAAATTTAAACTCAGCATCCATTTTTTTTTTCCAATTTCCCTCAGCTCACCAAGCTTGCGAGCGCACCGGGTTCAATGATGATTGCGACAGCGGTGTTAGGATATTTTGCAAGAACTTGAGCAATTGGATCAATATAACTGGTTTTATACCTGTCCAAGCCGCCAACTGGGATCTCGCCATGCGTCGCTCTGGTACAGTCGCGCCCAGGCAGATCCTACAGCAAGCGTTAAAAAACTTCAGATAACATGTTTAGACTACTCACATAAAGCACTAGACCTAAGATCTGGTCACAAGGTGTTTCTTTGATAGTACTCCTGGATAAAGATGAGACATTGGCATTGGTGAGAGGCAGCGAGAAGACTCACTCCAGTGTAGAAATAGACGCGATGGTATCACTTAAAATAATTTAGTTAATGTAGAATCGAGTGATAGAAATGAACGGACAGCCAAAGAAATGTTCCAACGTCTGCAACTTTGAGAGCTCGAGCTTTAAGTGTTGTATTGGTGATTGCTTCGGCAGCAGCTCGCACTTTATCACCTATGTAGGAAATCAGTGAATGAACAGTAAACATCTCCCATTGAAGAAAATTTACCATAATGGTCGTTGGCATAAAGGGTATGAGTCGCGAACGGATTGGTGCCAGCAAGGTTGACTGCCTATTCAACGCTATTTGAGCTTCCAGAACACAGGCATTGATGAGCATTCATAGTACCGAAGAGCAGGCCCGGATTTGAAAGGAAAATGTAGCCAAAGCAGAAGTCGAGCCGAGCACAAGGGGGAGAATTGGCGAGAACTTCATTATTGACACTCTCAGAGTTGAACCAGAGAGATAGGGTTTATAAAGCTTCCAGTCAAGTTGTAGTTGGCTTAAGAATCGAGATGCGAAGTGAAATTCGAGTGCATGTGTCCATGGTCATTAGTCCGAGGTTTTCCTTCACGAGACTCATGGCGTTCGGGAGCAAGAGAGGCTAGCATCTAAACACACTCTTTCTCCCGACTTCCCGCTTTGTCCATCTTCTGAGACTTCATTTCCGTCACATCTATCTTTTTCACAGCGTTGAATTTGTCTGTGCCTGAATTTTTCTTGAGATTCAGCAGACTTGGCCGTCAATTTGTCCGAGACTCAATGTTAGAGGTCCATTTCAACCCTAGCATCAGTTTTTCTTATGTGAGGAACCAATGTACTGTGGAGATGATCCGTTTATCATCACGTTCTTGGCATCTATTGAACGCTCGTGCACTATATCCGCGACCTCGAAGTTCTACCGTGTCCCAAATTGAGAAGGTTTCAGGGTAACTTCTGGAAGGCAAGTAATCAAAATCATAATCATGGTACTTATATAGAACCATCAGGATGGTCAATTCAAAACCCATTCTCGAGAGCTTCGTCCAAGAGCCCCAATGCCAGCTCAGCAGAACCCCACGAACTCTGGTATCCATACCCACCATGTCCATAGTTGTGCACAATTGGTATCTTTCGTCCTCCTTTTACATCCTTAAACCATTCGGTCTCTAACCTAATACCGTCCTTTCTAGCAGGCCGATGACCGCACCCTTCTTCGACAATCAAAGGAAGTACATCCTCGAGCTTTGGATCCTTGGTGCCCGGGGGAGCAAGTTCTGGACAAAGAGAAAATGCACGCTTAAGGATGTCTCGAGTGCTTTCCGAACGAGGAATGGGATACCTGGACAAGTTTAAATACCTGGTGCACCAGCAGATGAAGATGCTTCTCACCAATCATCTGGCTCTCTGATACCTCCAAGAATGAGATCCCCACTTCGTCTGGGGATAATATACGTCGAAGTGCCAGTCAGACTGCTTATCGCCCTCCCAAAGCGCACCTTCGAAGAAATCAGTCACACTTTCAGCGGTCGAGGCTTAAATTTCAGCTTACCCAAGGCGCACGAACGACAACCGTCTGTCCCCTGATTGGGTACATGGTTTTATCTTCAACACCTCCAAGTGACCGTGCACCGATCCCCACAGAAACAATGACTGCATCTGGTTTAACACTAATCCTTTTCACGTCAGGGAATATTCCTGGTCCTCCTTCCACAACCTGGGAGATATGCTGAACAGTACCTCGGACTACACTTCCGCCTTTGGACAAAAAAGTTGAGAGCAACCAGTTCAGATATACTGGGGTATCAATGGTCACCGTCTTAAAAGACACTGCAGAATGTACTCCCTCGGGGAGTAAGTCTTTTGGAACTTCGCGGAACTAATTGTTGTTCGCGACCACGTTCAGCTTCGCCGGGGACCCGATGGAAATTCATTGCCCTTACCTCTGGATAAGGAAAATTGGGATCCGTCCTCTCTTCCATGTAATATTCAGTTTGAGAAAGGCGAAGGAAACAGCCTTCTGCTTGACCGCCAGGAGCTGAAAGTTCCCAGAACTTGTCAAAGGTGGCTTTGTCCATCTCTGACAAAAAACTAAAATGGCATAATGTAATAGGGCATCGTTGTAGGCGGCTTACTTTGTTGCCTAACATCGCTTCCGGATTCGCTAACATGATGAGCACCCTGAAAAGGTGTCAAAGGTTAGAATCAGAGTCAAGTTCACACCGGCATACAGCCCATTGACTTGTGTAAGTAATCGTCTTGGGATCCGTAGGCAGAGTCTCTGCTATGATAGTCACATTGTATCTACCTGTTTCTTGAAGCTGGAGCGCAGTAGTTAATCCGACTACCCCTGAAGCAACAGTCTCAGGAAATCGGTGCAGGTCCATAAATTCGTTGAACATACCAGCACCGAGAACAAGTACCACTTTTTTGTCCGACGACATGACAGTATGAGTCAAAAGTGCAGGAGCATCAATATGGAGTTCACTTTCGAAATGACGACATATATCTGTCTGATCAGTTGCTAGTTTAATCAAATGCAGTTGTCGCTCTCTTAGCCCATACCGGGTTTTGGGACCCTAGCCGCTTGTTATGACATAAGTGAGATCCCAGATTTAAATGGCAAGATTCTTTGAAACTTTTTCCATGTTTTTTCCCATTACATCAAGACGGTCGCACGCAAGGGGAAAGAACCCGAATCAATTCGGGATTATGGGTTAAAAGAGACAGCTGTATATCATAATACATACCATTGCATGTCCACGGGTTTGGCCCTGGCTGGGCTAAATTGACTACCTCGTAATGCATGGAAATTTGGCTGATCCCAGCATCCACCGACTTTATGCATTATGATATACTTGACTGCATCGTGATCCTCAGTCAAGAACATGGAGTCAAGCCCAAGTAAGCCCTAAAAAAAAGCTGAACAGTTCAGAAATACGTCCAGATCACAAGGTACTAGACTGGTCACAGTGTGTTTCATTAATAGTACTTGTGGATAAAGAGATCTTTGCATCAGCGAGAGGACTCACTTAAGTGTAGACATAGATGGAATGGCTTCACTTACAAAGACTCCCATTTAAAGCAGAATCGAGAGGTTGAAAATTTCGGACAGCCAAAGAAATGTTTCAGCATATGCCACTTTAAGAGCTTAAACTCTGAGTGTCGCGCTGATGATTACAGCAGCAGCTCGCACTTGAAGATTTGAGTAAGAACTTGGTAAACCAGCAGTAAACACTTCCCATGAAAAAAAATTTTATCGCAATGGTTGTTGAGATAAAGGATACGAGTCGTAAACGGATTGGTGCCGGTAAGGTTACAGCCGTTTCGGAAAGTAATGAGCAGGATGTCACCGTTTCTGAAAAGGAAAGCGGAATTCATGCTTTGACTTCTCACAGAAGCCTAGTCTCTTCCATGAATTCCGCTTTTCTTTTTCAAAAAAGGGAAACGGGCGTTTCTCGTTATTTTCCGAAACGACTGTAACCGCCTATTCGACTCCGTTTGAGCATCTATGACATAGGTATTGATGAGCACTCATAGTACAGAAGAGTAGGCCCGACGTTGAAGTGAAAAGGTAACCAAAGAAGAACCGGACTGGAGCACAAAATGAAGGATGGTTGAGAGATTCATAAGGTCGCGCAGGCTTCGAACCCAAGGGTGGGGTTTTAAGGCCTCCAAGCTAGTCGCAGTTTGTTTAAGGACGGAAATATAGTGTCCAAATTAGAGCACGCATGTCTATACTCATCAGCCTGAAGTTTTTGTTCGCGCGACTCGTGACGTTCGGGAGTAAGGAAACTCGGAGGCCACCGTCTCCACACACACTCTCTCCAAACTTCCCGCTTTATCGCCTTCTAAGACCTCGTTCATTTTGCATCTATCTTCTCTGTATGCTTATGCAACATATAACTCGTTTGTATCCGGGCTTTCGTGAGATTCAGAAATCTTGGCGTTCAAATGTGTCCGAGACTCAGTGTGAAAGGTTCATTCCAACCCCGAAATCGGTTGTCGTTATGTGAGGAAACCATGTGCAACAGGGATGATCCCTCTGTCATCACCGTCTTGGTATCTATTGGATGCTTGTTCGCTATATCGACAGCCTCAAAGCTCTACCATATCTCATGGTCTGGAAGGCGGTAATCAAAGTTATAATCATGATGCTTAAAATCACATCGGAATAGGACTTCGTTCACGGCCCTCTCTCGAGAGCCTCGTCTAGGAGCCCCAATGCTAACTCGGCGGAGCCCCACGAACTCTGGTACCCATACCCACCATGTCCATAGTTGTGAACAATGGGAATCTTTCGTCCTCCTTTTACTTCCTCAAACCACTCGGTCTCTAACCTAATACCGTCCTTCCTGGCAGGCCGATGACCGCACCCTTCTTCGACAATCAGAGGAAGTACATCCTCAAGCTTTGGATCCTTGGTACCCGGGGGAGCAAGTTCTGGACAAAGAGCAAATGCGCGCTCGAGGATGTCACGAGTGCCTTCTGAGCGAACAATTGGATACCTAAACATCTTTGAATACCTTGAGTTCAGCAAACTAATATACTTCTCACCAATCATCCGAATCTTTGATACCTCCCAGAATGACGTCCCCGCTTCGCCTAGGGATGATGTACGTCCAAAGGCCAGTCATGCTGCTAATCGTCCTCCCAAATCGTACCTTGGACGCCGTGAACCACACTTTCAGCGGTCAAGACTTAGTTTTCAACTTACCCAAGGCGCACGAACGAGAACCGTCTGACCTCTAATTGGGTACATGGTCTTATCTTCAACACCTCCAAGAGACCGTGCACCGAGGCCCACGGCGACAATAACTGCATCTGGTTTAACACTGATCCTTTTCTGGTCCTGGAATATTCCTGGTCCTCCTTCCACAACCTGCGAGATGTGCTGAACAGTGCCTCGGACTACACTTCCGCCTTTGGACAGAAAAGTCGAGAGCAACCAGTTCAGGTATACCGGGGAATCAATGGTAACCGTTTTAAAAGATACCGCCGAATGGATTTTCTCAGGGAGCAGATCCTTTGAAACTTCGCGGAACTGATTGTTGTTCAATGACCATCAATCAGCCTCACTGGGGTGGCTCAGTGAAGGTTCACAGTACTTACCTCTGGATACGGAAAATGGGGATCAGACCTCTCTTCCATGTAGTATTCCGTTTGCGGAAGGCGAAGGAAACAATTTTCCGCTAGGCCACCAGGAGCCGATAGTTCCCAGAACTTATCAAACGTGACTTTGTCCATCTCTAACAAAAAATGAGGATAATTTAATGAGATAGAAAGACTATCGAGGGTGGTTTACTTTGTTGTCTCACGTCTTTTCCGGACAAGCTAACATGGTGAGCACCCTAAAAGGGCATCAGAAGGATAGCACCAGGACCAAGTTGACATAGGCGTACAGCCCATTGGCTCGTGTAGGTGATCGTCTTGGGATCTGTGGGAAGAGTTTCTGCTATAATAGTCACGTTGTATCTGTTCGTTTCTTGAAGATGAAGTGCAGTCGTTAATCCGACTACCCCTGAAAGAAGCAGGTTAGGAAACCGGTGTAGGTCCAAGTCATGGATCGCACCAGCACCAAGGACAACTACTGCCTTCTTGTCCGACGACATGGTAGTATGAGTCAGAAGTGTAGAAAAGTCAATATGGAATTGGAATTCGAAGAGGCCAATATAGATCCGTAAATGGCCGATCAGCTATCGTGATCCCCAGTCGAGAATGAGCCGAGACTTAGGTCCTGAAAGCTTCAGGTGTCTCAGAGGTAGGCCGTGTGTAAGTCTTTTCGGAAAAGCATCCTACGCTGCTGATTAACGTAATAATACAGGATAATGTGCAAGTCCGAATCCTTTGAGTAATGTGATGTCTAACAGGGTAAAGTCATGGCAATAAGGTAGGGGATATTAAATACGGTTCAAAAAGAGTGTAAGTATGTATGTACAAGAGGACTATGACATTCGTTGCTTTTTTACTATGTCCGAAGATCTGGGGGCTCTTTGGATGTATTTGGGTTAATAGTCTCGAGGCCTGCGGATCTAAGGATGGTGGGGGTATCTCTAAGTGAGATGGAGGGTGTAGAAGTGAATTGGGTTAATGACAGTTGTGTGAAAGTGAGGTTTGAATATGGAGTTCCCGTCTCGAATGTTTGTCCTGGATTGGCAGATCGCGGTTCGCTGAGGACTCCTGCAGTCCATGCTTTTGTCTCTGTCCATTCGCCACTGTCTTGATCGGCCTCATTTGACTGCTGACGAGAGAGAAACAAACGATACATGAAACTGACGACAACGACGAAATTGCAAACGATAAGTGAAACAGAAGACTATAGAAAGAATGAGATCGGGAATCAAACGAATTGTTTTTGGCCTTACCTCGAGTTCAGTTGCAAGACCCATCATATTTCCTCGAGAGCTACCGAAGGTCGGTGTCTTGAGGACAAATACAGCATAGACAATTGCAGAGAGTGTCGTGATAAAACTGGCAGAAAAGATGGCCAGTGCGAACAGTCGTTGTTTTCGAGCGAGTTTCATTTTCCATAATAGTTGCAAAGCTGTCCGTAATAGTCAGGCAACGACTAAATATGCCAAAACCGCGACAACTTACGAAATACAACCAGCAAAACGTCGGCCGTGACGTCCACTGACATCCTTGTGAGTAAACTTGGCCACGAGAGAGGAATTGGGGCTTACTGCAAATTGAAGCATAAGCTACTGCACTCCCGAGGCGACACTGGACATCTGAGCCAATATGCCAGGCGGTGTTCGTAGTGCATACGATAATCCGGTGAAGTAGGAGACCAGTGCAACAAAGGGCGCAAAAAGTAACGAGCAGGACAACCAGACGCCGACGGCGTGGATCTGAAGGTAATATTCTAGCAATTGAACATGCGATGCTTATGCGAGAACACCTGATGGCTATGTAAGCGGACCTTT
This sequence comes from Flagelloscypha sp. PMI_526, assembly GCA_021399455.1. Taxonomy (NCBI): domain Eukaryota; kingdom Fungi; phylum Basidiomycota; class Agaricomycetes; order Agaricales; family Niaceae; genus Flagelloscypha; species Flagelloscypha sp. PMI_526. Next base: position 44,538 of record JAJTUO010000149.1, read on the forward strand.
TAGTGGTAGGAAAGCGACAGGTGAAATGTACCAAACAGAGAGAGGGAATGTGATAGTTGTCATCCAGAAGAGTGCTATCTTTTCATGTTGACTAAAAATTACGGTATCTAGTTGTAAGATGTTAAGTGCGGGGCATACCATCAACGAGAAAACGACTTACCCCCGCTGCGAATCCAGATACCAGCGAAATGGAGGATCCCATTAACCAATGCGACCCCCGCCCAAAAATCATCCCACCAGAAGCCGTGGTATAGGGCGCGTTGTATGAGGCGAAACACTGTCAGTGTGAAGGCAATACAAGCCGGGATCGTGGCCGCGACTAGGCAACAAGGTGAGCTAGCTGTCGTCAGCGCTCGTAGAGAGACCGAGTACGCACTACGCAAGGCTTCATGGCTCAGCAACGAACTACTCATGGAGGGGGGAGGCAACAAGCATTGGACAGTCTAAATGACAGTTTAGCAGGGTTTTCTGCGTGAGAGGTTTCATTTGGTGGGTCGCTGTCGCGAACGGCGTCTGTCTCAATTTATCCGATTTCGGGTCCCTGAACGCCTCTGTCGCATGCAGGTGAATGCTGACATCCGTCACCTTATTCAAAAAAGGACCGAGTAAGTTGCATTTCTTACCACTCCCATCTTCCTTTTTTGTTCGTCGGTCCATAAAAGACGAAATTGGTTGGATTTTGAAACAAAAATCTTCTTTGTTCTAGGGGTTGTCGGCCTTAATGTGGAAAATTCTTTGGAAGACGTCAAGGTTGATCTTCACGCAACGGATAAATCGGGCAAGGGGTGAAAAGATAAAATAGCACGCCAAGTTATCCTTTCGCATCAACGGAGCGGGAGAATCAGTACGAAAGTTGCCTTTTCTAGGCATTGCGGATGACTTGACATCCTTGCCACCTGGGATCGCTAAACGGCAATCCTGCATCTCTAAATATCTAACATCAGCACAAGGGAAGACGAGAGAGAACTTCAGAAAATGTGAGGTTAGACGCTCAGGTCCATAATTACAAGTGCTTATCGGTTGCTAACTCCACTTTGCAAGCTCAGCGGATTCAGGGTTTAGGCCCCACGAAATGCAATTACAAGAGAGCATTTCGTCGTAAAATAGAATGTACAAAAACAATCAGCCAAATCGGAGTTGGTGTAATGCCTGTGGCGGCAAACCCCAGAAAGACTTGTCAAATGTTGCCTGAACATACGGTACAGAAGTTGCAGGGCTTAGCGAAAACACATGCCCTGTCTATTGAGGCGGAGGCAATCCGAACCAGAAGCGTCCTGGCACGAAGTGATTGGGTGTGGGCTCGTGGAAGTCGGCACGCCCAATGAAAAAAGTGTTTGAGAGGAGGAGCGGAAACCAATGTCTATCATCATCCCACATCTAAGGGGAATGTGATTAGCACACGCGTGCTTAATGAAAGGTACTTGAATGTCTAGACCTTGTCAAACGGAATCCTGGGAAGATCCACGGGCGGCTCCACCTCGCTTGGAAGGGCCGAAAACCATGAGGGCTGCATCTCATCAGTTCTGGAAGAAAAACGTTAGAAAGAACGAAATCCGAGCTTGGAGGTTTACTCTGTAACATCGCCGTTAAACGAATCAGCTCGATAAAGATCGATATGGTGCGCAAAGTCAGACCCTTGGTTGATGAAGAGAAGGATGCCGGCATGTTTCAGTGGTGCTGAAATCCCCGCTTCCTCCTGAGAAAAAAATTCAACCATTAACAAAGCCATCCTTGAACAATGAAGTCAAGTCACCCGACCTGAAGCTCTCGACGCGCAGCTTGCAATGATGTTTCCCCTTCATGAACTTTTCCACCTGAACAATGGGCCTTAAACTAGACTGCAAAGGTAGGTGCCGCAATACATACCAAATCCATTCCACCTTTGAGAGTTTAGCCCGTAAAACTAGAGTGCGACGCGTGAAGAACGCAGGCAACGTACTTTCCAAGGCCAAAGCCACGCTTTTTCATCCCAAGAAGTATCTTGACACCATTGAGCCAAGTTTAAGAAAAGCACAGATATCCAAACCTTTTCTTCATGAAATATGTACGCGTTGGTGTAAAGTCTGAGTGAGTAACGCGTCCGGGTCAGCTTCAACGGCGTAAAGAAGCAGCTCCATGCCTACCTGGTAGTGGACGGCAGGGGTAACCATTCACCTTCACCACCAACAACAGCCTCAGTGGCAGTAGAAATGCTAGCAAAATGGCTTGACTGGGGGAAACTGGGAGCAGGCATGAATGGAAAGTGTCGTGACTGCCGAAACTGAAAGAGGTGGATCAGAGGTAGATCACACTTTCGCTTCCGAGAAGCCTGCAACTTCCTTCCGAACGATCATGACCAATATTAAGATCGTCACGTTTTTGCTTCCTCGTTGTTTGTAAGGGATTATGGCCTTAGTAACTGACCCAGTTCTACGATCCCGCCGAACAGTGATATGGTTTCAATGTGCCGTTGCTGAGCTGTCGTCGCTTCCGCCGGTCACAACTGCCTCCAGCGTTCGAGATGCATTCCTCCTTCATGAGCCTCATGGTTATGTAGGCAAATTCGTCACTTCAAGTAAACCTTTCGTACGTCCATCCTTCCTATCTTTCCCCGGGAAGGAGATCATAACACCTCAAAATCAAAATAGTGAGGAAAGAAGCCCCAACTTCTTCCTTCAGGGTCAGATGGAAAATACCGGGAATTTCGCGTCTTTTATACCTGTTGTCTTCTCTTTCTTCCCCGCCATCGTCTGCTCAAAGTGCTCAATCTTGCCTGTTAACTCTCCCCCGTCCACTCTCTGCTCTCCACGCTCGAGGATGGCGTTTGCCCCAAGAATAGAACGAAAGGCAAGAATCTAACGCGTCATTTCCCACTGTTGACATAGCTTACCAATGTAACACAGAATATCGTCGTCGTTGGTGGAGGAACTGCTGGTGAGGTGTATACAAGATCTTATGGTCTGCATCTGTCTCATGCACAAGTCATCGCGAAAAGGCGTTAGCGTTTGCAAGCCTCTTTCAGCAGAGCTTGACCTCGAATTCTACAACCTCGTTTTAATCAACCCTCTTCCATACCGCGTATGGCTCCCATCAGTCCTTCGATATGTCGTAAGCGGAACGAGTCCAGAAAGCAATGTCTTCTTGCCTTACGACAAGCTCTTCGCGTCGGGAAAAGGCATTTTCGTGCAAGGGAAAGTGGCTATGATTGAGCCTGGGAACGGACGTAAAGGTGGTGACGTTATTCTCGAGAATGGATCCAAGATCCAGTATGTGTTAAATTAGTCATGTCTCCCGTAGCTTCTGATGATAGTTTCCAGGTATCATATCCTCGTCCTTGCAATGGGTAGCCGTTGGGAGGTACGTTCTAAAATAACAGTCCCCCCATAAAGGTCATTTAAGTCGTTCATACAGGGACCCCCAGCAATTCCTACCATTGCAGAGCGCGTACCAGATTACGTCACATACTGGCAAGATAACTTTTCACGAGCAAATCACGTCGTCATTGTTGGTGGTGGTGCTATTGGTGCAGAACTTTGTGGAGAGATTAAGGACAAGTGGCCGGTTAGTCTTCTTGTAACCCCATCAAACCTTAGACTAAACTAACTTTGTGTGTTCACCTAGAACAAACGCGTGACACTTGTTCATGCCAGCATTCACCTTCTCAACCCAACATATCCTGACAAGTTTCGAGTCCGCGTGGAGAAAGGTCTAGAAGATCGTGGAGTCGAGATTGTTCTAAACGATTGGCTAGACTTTGAAGGAACCGGTCCTCAAGACTCTATCATAGTAACAACCCGATTCAAGCACGTAATCCATGGCGTCGACTTCATCGTTCATGCTCGCGGTCCACGTCCCAACACAAACTTCGTTTCGAAGTCTCTTGGTGCACACGTTCTTTCACCCGAGACGGGTCGAATCAAAATTAGACCTACACTCCAGCTTGTGGATTACGACGACATTTTTGCAGCTGGCGATGCTATGGAATGGCCAGAACAAAAACAGGCTATTAAAGCAAATAAGCATGGGAGACTTATTGCAAGCAATATTTCGTCGATGATACAAGGGTTTCCCTTGAGGCACTATAAAGGGTCAATGGAAATTATCCTATTGACTAACGGGAGAGTAAGTTCTGATCCTGGTATTCATTTTTTACAGCCAATTGACCTGGGCTTTCCTTAGAATCGAGGTGCAACATACTTTGACATTCTTTCAGGGGTTATGCTAAAAGACTGGCTGACGAGGAGGATGAAATCTCGAGATCTCCTCCGTGATGTCTTCCGTCAACAACAAGGATACACATAGTGTAGCCCGGCATCCATCATCTCTGTAACTTATTCGCTCTTGATTGTCACATATCACTTTCCTTAGTCTGTCTTACATTATCTCTGACTGCTCTTTCTTTCATCTTTACCATACTCTGTACAATACTCTTACCAAAGGTTGGATTCCAAGCTAACGAGGGAGGCAAATTTCCTACTCAAGTAAATTTACGGTTGCTATACATAATACGGGCTCAGAAAAGTCGAAGGATCGATTCTTTCGCCAAACTGCTTAAACCTACAAATGCATTTCTAGCATCAGCTATCGTGGTGGGCACTAATCCGCCAATGTCACCATTGCGTATATCCCTCAAAATCAAGTATTGGGACTCTGCGTTTTGAACGAAGGCTAACGGAGATATATTGCCCGTCCTATAATAATATACAAGCTTTCCCGTTCATTGAAACTCTTGCTCTCTGAGTAGTCATGCCTTGAACCAGACATATTCGTCACAGATTGCTCCTTTCTTTAGCTACTAGTACACCTTGTTCAATGTGGCAATCTTCGCCTCTAGCAATTCTATGATTGCGTCACCGCGCCAACGATGATTTCGAGCAATCTGAAGCGGAGAATTTCCTTGATTATCCACTGTATCCACTTCAATGTCATCCCGAGAGAGCAGAAGTTGTACAACCTCGACCCAGCCTTTTTCGCAAGCCAATGCCAATGGCGACGAGCCATTTTTGTCCCGTAAATTGATACCAATGTCTTGGTGAGTAAGAAGTACCTGTAAGACCTCGACTCGATTGCGTTCGCAGGCCACAACTAGTGGTGATCTGCCAGCAGAATCTGTGCGGTTGGTTGCGATATTAGTACATCTTGACAAAAGCAGCTGTACAACCGCAGACCATCCGTTCTTGCATGCAACATAAAATGGTGATTCTCCACGGCGGTCTAGCAAATTCACTTCAATGTCTCTAGAAAGAAGCGCTTGTAACACCTGAACGTGACCGTATTCGCAAGCGGCATAAAAAGGCGACTTTCCTGTGCGGTCTCGTAAATCTAGTTCTATGTCTCTTGAGAGAAGTAGATTTACGACCTCAAGGCGACCAAACTCGCACGCAAAATAGAAGGGTGACCGTCCATCATCGTCTCGCGAATCCACTTCAACATCGTTTTGAGACAACAGCAGCTCTACAATCTCGGGGTGGCCGATTCTACAGGCAGCATGAAGTGGTGAGCTTCCGGAAACATTTTGTGAGTGAGTCTTAATATCACTGCGAGCAAGGAGCAGCTGTACAGCCGGGAGATTTCCGAACTTGCAGGCAACATGAAGTGGGGATACTCCAAATCTGTCCTTGAAATTGATCATGTCATTGTCTCGAACGAGGATCAACCGTAAGACTTCGGATTGTCCAGGATAGCTGAATTTCCGGAGTAGCGATGTTTCGAAATGTGCTTGTGATTGTTTCGCCTCACTAAACGACAGCTCTGACTGTACAGCCTCCTCGTAACCGCCCCAGCAGGCTGCCCACAGCGGTGATCTCCCAAAAGTATCCTTTAATTCTACATCGACATTAGGTCGTGAAAGTAGTAACTTCACAACCTGAACGTGGCCACGTGAACAGGCAATCCAAAATGGTGACCTGCCTCCCGCGTTCCTTGGGTCGTCTTCGACGTTCGCTTGGGACAGGAGCAATTCCACCACAGACGCATGGCCTCGTTGAGCAGCATAGTGGAGGGGGGTTGAAAGTTCCCCACTCCTGGCATTTACGTGTGCCCCAAGGGAAAGTAGTCTCTCTACAGATTCCGTTAAGCCCAACAGGCAAGCGCAATGAAGCGGGGAATATCCTTTGAAACCAGGGGTATTTATGGAGTCCCGGGTCCCGCTATCCCAGTATGTGACGATGTTGAATATGGCCGCAAGATGGGCCATCGTGGTTGGTGTAGCGTTAGGCCCTTCCTGTGATTCCCGCACAGGTATTCCCCATGACCGTATCATCTTTTGCTTTGCTATAACGCTAAAAATCACGCTATTACTCGCAGTGGTCTCCATTTGACGGAGAACATCGGTTGAGGCGTTGGAGGGTAGATGGTCGCCCCAAAAATCCGCGCAATACAGTCGAAAATCTGTGCCCCAGTCTGACTGACGTTCGTGAGTGACCTTGTGGACCCAATTCTCAATATCCTGTGGTGCATGCACAGCATTAAGAAAGCCTAAACATGCCTTTCCAAGGCAAGGCACTTTCGAAGACCCAGAAGATGAGTTCGAGAGAGTAAAAACGGTGTCATCAACGCCGTTAAAGAATTCGCGAATTGTGAGATCTAGTAATGGTTCAGATTTTAAGGACTAGAAAAGCGGATTAGCTTACGGGAGAATGTGACGGTATCACCTTGTACCCAAAGAAGACTCTCGCACAGCTCGAGTAACTTAGGCAGAGGAATGAGATAACGCTTGACAATACATGCAGTGAGATCATCCAAAACGCTAGCTACTGCTTTCGGAAGCTCCGCGGTGCGGAGAGGTCGCTTGGCGTGAAGAACCCAGAAGAGGGAGGCTAATGCCGCATCACAAGCTTCTGGATCTTTTTTTGCCTTGGCTCGAATGCGGTCGAGCGTTAAACGGTAATACTCGTCTGGCGACTTTGGGAGACTTTTCGCGATAGACATCAACTTGGCTGGACGAAGGACGGTACGCAGCGTCCTAATATGCATTGCGGCTAATAGGAACCTACATCATCTGAAAAAAGGTGTTCAATGAATTACGGGGAGATTAACTGACAGGTTTTTCGATGCCATCACTACCAAGGCATCCAGTTCTTCAATTTCATCAGCCGGACAATGAAGGGCCCTGCCAATGAGGGTGATTTCAGTCGAAATGTAAGCTCTAATATCGCTCGAGTTACTCCCATCTAAGCTGATAACTGAGGGACTGTATTTCTCTGGAATCACAGAGGGTCTCGAAGCAACGAAGAGCTTGGCGTGCGAGGTGACGGTCTCAAGCTGTTTAAGAAGAGATTGGATCGAACCGCCAAACTCGTCTAACGCATCAACCACGATGTAGGCGCCATGAGGAAGGGAGGCGAGAACCTCCTTTAGAATGGCCAATGCAGAATCTTCCCGAATAGTCTGAACCTCGTAACAATGCTCCAAGATAATAGGGATAGTCGACGAAAATGGAAGGGCCGCGGCAAGAAGCCGACGAAAAATTGTCTTCACATCGATACGGTCGGTAAATTGGATGAAGATGGAAAGACAGATTTCATGGCTTTCTTCCAAATGATCAACAATTGTACCTCTATAAGAGATAATTAGGTCAATGATAAACGTTAGCATAAGGTAGGGACCAACGAGAGCATTGTTTTGCCGCAACCAGCTACATATTGGTGAGCTTAGATGAGTGGGATGGTTTATAACTTACGAGGACCTGTCAAGATCACAATCTTCTCCTTCGAATCTCTTTTAAGCCATGCCTTCATACGGGACGAGGTTTTAAGCCAATTTCCGGAGCCTTTTGACCTTTTCTTCCTCAGCTCATCAAGTTCATTATTCCTAGAGTCGGGTGAAAGCCAGTCGCACACTTCCCGGAGATGGGCATCTGGTGTAATATTAGTATGTGCACGAACTCGAAGAAAAGTGTATACCTTCGAAACGTTTCTCGACTCGGAGAATCGGCGCTGTGTGAGCTGCGATGGCACTTTGCGTGTCTAGGATTGGTGAATATCCGACGTTGCCAACTCCTTAAAATGAAAATACCAAAAAACTCTTGCTTCCGTTCTGTTGAAGATTTTTGGATTTCTGAGTGTGATATGAAAACACCCTTCTAGTGTAAAACGAAATGGCTCACCAGTACAGATATTCCAGTACTGAGCTGCGCTCTCTGGAAAAAGGGTAAAAATCAATGGTCTGTTTAAGTACTTGAACCAACTCACTCTCACACGATTCCTTCAAATTATCCCTAGTGGGGAAAGTTAAAAGGAGGATGGGGGGCGTGAGTGGCAAACTTACGAAATTTGGCCCACCATGCCGAGCATAAGAAGGCTCTTCATCCGCTCCAGCCGGTCCCAAATCTTCTCAATATCGACCTTCACAAACTTCCACTTGTATCGCTTTGAGTCGTCCTTCTTCTTGTGGACTTCCAGCAAACCTACTTCAACAGCGTCGAGCATGGTCAAGGTTGCCTCCTGCAACTCAGCTGGGGCCTGATGCTCGAGGGCTTCGCGCAAAAGTTTCATAAAGTCATTTAGGTTATTTAAGTGTTCACGGAGTGCCTCTTTCTCCTTTGGGGCATGCGCCAGGTCCTGACAGTAGGACCAAGTCCAGTTGATAGCCTCGACAACGGCCACAGCTGATCCAATGGCACCGAAGACATCGAATCCAATAGACATTTGCTGAGACGATTAAGAGCTGTGACGAAGATGCAGATACGTATAACTGTTGATAAAGGAGAGACTTAGTGGATATAACGTCGTGAAAGTGACAAACAAGTTGGAATAACTTCCGAGCACGTCCTGCTGTTGAGGCTCAGTCAACACCGCTGATGCCCATTTGTCTCCAAGATTTCTTCAAGAATACGAGCAGTAAAAAAAGCATGGTTGGTCTGATAATTGAGGTCAAAATCGACTTCTGATACGACTTCCAGGCCATTTCCTATTTCACTTCTCTACATTGAGGCACCCTCCCATAGGCTTTCAGGATAAAGCGAATCAACTCGGATGGACGTAAAAAGTAGAGCTGATGTATTTGCGAACGACAAAGAAAAAGAGCAATACAAGAGATGTAGGTACAGTGTTAAGAGATAGATGTGTATGCATTTGCGAGAAAAGGTGTGCAGAAAAAAAAAGTGCATATGAACGAGAGAGAAAATGATGCAAAAGAAAACGACATGCTTGTTTCTAAATCTTCACCAGCTCATTTTGAAACTTGAAGTCGCTCCACTCCCACCAGCACCACGTCCAGGACCTCTGGGAGCGGTTGGAGGTGGTCCAGTAGAGGGCTTCATTGGAAGACCAGGAGGCCGATTCGCGGCCGGACCAGTGGGAATAGGACCTCCCGTCCCTGTCCCCATCCCCATTCCTCCTCCACGTCCCATCCCGTTTTGATGAAAATGTGGACCTGGACCTCCTCGCCCTCGGCCACCACCACGCCAGTTATTAAAGTTGGGTGCATTGCCGGAGCCAGGTCCTGAGAATCCGGGAGGTGGGAAGCTGCCATTGCTCATCATAGGACCACCAGGAGGACCACCTTGCCCACCCATGAACCCATTGGATGGACCACCGACGCCGTTGTGGAATGCATGGGGTCCAGTTGGTGGCCCGTCTCCTCCACCACGCATAGGAGGACCACCGCCACGTCCTGGACCTTGCATTGGAGGACCGCCTCGCTGTTGCATCATCCCTTGGTGAGCCATATTGTTAGGAACATTGCCTCGACGGAGTGGCTGTTGCTGCTGCTGCTGTTGAGCCTGGTTCTGTTGATGTTGTCGAGCCTGCATAATCTGTGCCCCTCGTTTATCGAATTCATGAGACGCTTCGTAAGTTTGAAGCCTACAAAAAATGGGTTGAGCGGGCCGGTCTTGAAAGGAACAAATTGGGGAAACATACGTTGCAGGATCAGCGGGCAACGGATCCGTCCAAAAGTACGCATGATCCAAAGCCTCTTTAGCCGTAATCCTTTTATTCGGATTCAATAGCAAGAGCTTGTCCAACAGGTCAACCGTCTCAATCCCGAGCGCTGAATAAATGTTCTTGATCCTTCGCGGATATCCATGGCTCGACCCAGCAGGACCCCACAGATGTTTCTTCACACCTCCATTCCCGCCAGTTGCATCCTGAGGAAGTTCGTCCCATCCAGGCCATTCCAATGAAGTAGGCGTCCCACATTGTTCGAAAATCTTGTCCAGCTGTTCAGCATCTGTACTCCCCATGAAAATAGGCTTTCGCATGAACATCTCAGCCAGAACACATCCGATTCCCCACATGTCAACTTCCCCTCCGTACTCGCGAGCACCGAGCAAGAGTTCGGGAGGTCGGTACCATCGGGTGACAACGCAATTTGTGAGCATTTTCTCAGAGTTCTGAGACGAGCGTTGTTTTTCGCGTCGGATGTAGCCGACCCATCGAGAGGAAATGGCATTCTTGTGACCATCCCAAGCGCGAGCCAGACCGAAATCGGCAATCTTGAGTGTACCATTGTTTGAAATCAGGAGGTTGGCAGCCTTGAGATCGCGGTGGAGGATTTTGTTGGCATGCATATGAGCCATACCGTACATGAGCTGTTGCATGTAGAGCTGGGCACGGAAAGGATTAACAAAAATAGTTGACGACGGGGTCAGACATATTCTTTTACCTTGATCTGGGAAGGCATCAACTTGACACGCTCGTTTTCAAGCAAACCCGCAAGATCGTGGTCCATATAGGTAGAGACCATATAGACGGACAACGGCTCCTTTTCCGTACTGCGAGTAACGATCATGTCCCTCACTTCAAGAATATTGGGATGCTTCAAAGCTTTGAGAATCTTGATTTCTCTCAACGCAGTAATGGGCATGCCTAAATAGTAAACCGCCATGAATATCCAGCTCATCCCAAAAAATAAGGCAAGGCCTACCATCTTTCTCATTATGCATCAGAATCCTCTTTAACGCAACCATATCTCCTGAGAGTTTATGAAGCGCCTTATGAACTTCACCAAACGTGCCTTCTCCAACTTTGGTGAGCAGCTCATAATCGTCCATACTGCCGACACCAGTGAATGTACGTCCTCCATAAGCCTTGAACTCTTCCTCCTTTGATCGGATTTTGACGACCTTTCTGGGGAGAAAAGGCACTTGGGGCGGAGGCCCGTCGGTTCGGAAGCCTTCGGGTGGCGGCGCAGGAGCAGGCTGCTGAGGTGCATTCCATTGGGATGGCTGAGCAGGGCCAGATGGGGGCTGTGGTTGTTGCTGTTGTTGCTGGTTCCAGGGGGCAGTCCACTGCTTTGATGGAGTGGGTTGGTTTGATTGCAGGTGCATGCTTGGAGGTTGGGTGAGAATATCACGAGCAGGAGCCATGGGGACAGTCTGAGGCTTTGCTGGAAGTGCAAAGGCAATGCGAGGTTTAGAAGAAGGCTCGGGAGCGGCGTCGGAGGATGGTTGAGTAGATGGTGGTTGTGGTTGGTCATCTGGAGGTGGAGGCGGAGGAGGGTCGTTCGGAGGAGGTGGAGGAAGCCCAGGTGGAGTTTTCGGTGGTTGAATAGCAGGAGACTTGAGACGATAGCTGGAAGGAGGAGAGACAGGTCTGTACCTTTCCTCATCCCTGTCCCGACGACGGTCGTGGTCACCAGGACGGTAGCTATCATAGCCCACTGACGAGTAATTACGCCCATGGCGAGAGTCATTGAGGGAATCCAGGTTGAAATGTCTGGGAGGGGAGAACTGGTACTCGAGAGGTGGAGAAGGCGAACGGTATCGATGTCTTGCGCGGGGTGAACGATGCCGGTAGTCTCGATAGTGGTCTCTTCTGTCTCGCTGACGGTGTGATTCCCCAGGTCGCCATGAAGACCCTTGATACGAGTCACCTCCTCGCCTGTCTCGTGGATCATTGCGGTGGTCCCTCCGTCTCGAGGACGACGATGGATCCTGTCCGAATTTCTCGTCCAACTCTTTCGAACGTTCGTATACGCCCTTCCCATCATCCCCTTTCCTAGTCCGCTGCTCTTTGTTGTCTCGCACTTTAGCCGCGTACGAGTCTAACACGTTGGAGTTGCCTTGACCGTTCGAGGCGCCTTTCTCTTTGTGAGTAAATGGAAACGACATTTTCGGCTTCTTAGGAAGCGGGATCGAAGGGCCGCTGCCATTGGTGAAAGGAGCAGAAGGTGCCGAAGATGAGGAGGTAGAGGGCACATCGTCAACTTCACCTTCCTCCACGTCCGTACTCGTGTTAGCTTTTTTTGACGGTCGCTCGTCAGCATCATCTGCTGGGTCAGGAGTTCGCCGTCTCTTTTCTCCAAGGCCGCGGTTTCGGTCAATCTTGATAGGTGGTTTGGACAAGCTTGACGACATGGTCTCTGGGGTCAAGGTATGTCAATATTAACAGCTTCAAAAAATCACAAATGAATTCGTTGGCACCTCATACGAACAAATACCCCGGAAATTCTAATATTATGTTTCTAGAAACTGCACGAGAAGGGAGACGAGAAAAGCGTGAGGATCATGAACAATGGGGCGACCGATGGTGAAGGAATGAAAGCAAGCCAGAAATTGCTTCCGCATCAGGTGCTCAATCCCCTCAAAAGCCCAGGAAAAATGAACGATTAATGTGCACATATATAAAACGAATAGGGTATGTAAATGAGTGACTATGTAGAAGGGTATTGAGCTATAACAAGAAATAATCGAACAACAAGAATAGTTTATACGTAGCCCTGTTGAGCTTTGAAAACGGGTATAAGTAGATCCTTTCCTTTTATTCTTTTCGTTGCCCAATCTTTCAGAATAAATCCAGTAAGGAAGCCGAAATAAGTCGAGCCACGATTCTGCCCAAATCAAGTCAGCTCCTCAATTACGAAAACATGAATAAAACAAGCCTACCCTCCCATTCGATAAAGACAACATTTCTGTTTGCCCTCTATAGGGCTTCATTGGTAACCCATGAATCTGCTGCAAAATATTATGCGCAATGTGTTTCCCATGTACAGCTGCTTTCATTGCCTGTCTTTGTTCAGGCCAATCGATGATATCCCCTCCTGCGAAAATATTGTCGTAGCCAGCTACCTGAAGAGAAGGTTGAATCTTGATCTGGCCAATGGGTGACAGCACACTATCTCCAAGAGATTTTGCCACTAGGGAGGTGTTGGGCCGTGGGCCTCGTGCATGGACCTGCAAAAAGTCTACGTCAGTTCCTAAATGCATAACTGTGAGTAGGGAGGAAAGGCAACGAACAATGTAGTTGACAGCGATGATAGATTCCTTGAATCGTGTTCGTATATCCACTTGGCCAACATCTCCGGTTCCAGCGTAATCCACCCAATCGTTAAGAATCACATCAACACCCCGCTCTTGTAGCCCCTTCGCAACTGTCCTTCGGAACTTGTCCTGTGTACGCAGGGTTGAGAAGAAGAATGAAGGCGTGCACAATTGTGACTTTCTTGTTCTAAGGTTGCATCCACCATAATTAGTCGAGTTTATCATGGGAATGAGGGGAGAAAACTTACAGGCCATTTATCCTTAATCTCTCCAGCAATCTCTGTCCCAATGGCACCACCTCCAACTATGAGAATATGCTGTGCCTTCTCGAAATTTGATTGGTAGTTTTGGACATGCGTATGCACTTTGTCCACTTGAAATGGAATTGACGGAGGACCTTCCCACAACGAACCCATACTGAGAATGAGCGTATGATATCTAACGATTGATGATGAATCAATAATAATCAAAAACAAAATGGAAAAGAAGGGAAGCACTCACGTGATCTTCTGCCCACCTTCCAAAACAACCTCTCCTCCTTTTCTGCCATTCCCTGGTTCGAATGATTCTACCATGCCTCTCACAAATACGCCATTCCCATGATAAAATAGCTTATCATAGCCAACAAAAACATCGTCCTTCATTTCACATCCTTGAACCAATAATCGAAGGATGGCGGGGAGCCAGATTCGGAATGGAAGGGGATTGATGATGACAATGTTATATTCATGTGGGTTGAGTTCAAGTGAAAGAGGGCGAGCAGCATTTGCTCCTACGAGTATTAAAGGTTAAAATAAAGATAAATGGACAAAGTGTATCAACATACCAGCGGTACCTCCTCCAACAATGACAATATTCTTTAAACTGTTTAACTAGACATGCTTGAGAAAAGGAAGGAACGAACATACCTTCCGCTGAGGATGATTCAAGGCCTCAAGAGTCTTCATAGTGTAGAGTGGCCGAAATCCAAAAACCGGAGTCCAAAGCTTCTCCCCCTGTTCCCTTTAAGTACCACACGGGACCCAACCCCCATACCTGCGAAAAAACGCTCGCCGGCCGGGGGTAAAGCAGACAGGAAGTTTCCATGGTGCCTTGACGCTAACTCGTCCCTTCTTGCGTTTCGAATTCTCTTGTTCTTGTTGATGATGATGATGGGACGCGTTCGGATTCAGTGAGGATTCCATTCATGGAGCGACAGATTCGCCCCCAGTTTGCACGGGCGGGCGCGTGGCTACGGCGTTTTTTCTAACATGACTGAATCTATCTACATAAGTATCCGCTGTAAATCAGGAAAGAATTACGGAAGGGCGAAGACGAACCATACTTGACCATAACCGTGTGCGAACGCCAAGTAGACAGAGATAGGACAGACCATTGCAAACTAAAAACTTGGGGTAATAACAAACCAAGGTATTTCAATCAACGCACAGTATGGGAAGGGGTTGGTTGGTTGACAGTCCAAGCACAATCCGCGAATGGAATACCGGCGATGATGGCTCATTCGGTCTCAACAGGAGAAGAGTAGGAAGTTTATTTGGGGATAATGATCAACAGAAGGGTAAAGATTGAGACGAAGGCACCAAGGGTCTTTCCGTGAAGAAGTCTGGAAGATAGGAGAAAATATTTTGTCCAGGTGCAATGGATGGCAGTGGCAAGAAGTGAGCCCAAAACTTCCGGAAGCTTTTCTCCATGCTGTTCTCTCCTTACAACCAACATCCCAAAACAGCATATCTTGGTGATCTCCCTACACGTCATGAGAAGCCCCCACGATTTAGACGGGTAACCGTCTAACTGGGTATGCACATCTGGTGCAACTTGGGCCTCATTCACTTCAATCACTCAACCTCTCGTTTCCACTTGACATACCTCCATCTTTTCCAGCGCCCAAGATTCGTAACAATTAGTTTTACATTACCGCAAAGAATCTGTAAACACCTGTATGACTCTCTTGTTTCGAGACCAACATTGGCCGGTGACCATTTCGGATTTATATCCTAACACCTCGGCATCTCCATTCATTCGCATTGTGGGGAGGCCTTGCCCGTTCAGATGAGAGTCCGCTCTGGCTCCTTTGACACCGAGTTTCCCTTTGGTTTTGGCTTGGCTTAATGAGAACCCGGACAAGCAGATCGAGCCTCTTATATTAAGTGCAACACATAGAAGCACAATGTGTTAACACCACACGTTTAACTCTACGATGAGTCTTGTTGAATCTTTTGAGCACGAATTGAAATTCAAAATTCCAATGAAGAATGAAGAACATGTCGGGAAGCGCTCGGCCCGCATCTTGATTGACGTTCATCACGTCCAGCAGAGGCAGTGATGCTCCGACCGCAATCTCAAGGAGAACGACGACGATGAAATTTCTCAAATCAACCCCAAAACGATGGGGCCATGTCACACCTCGTCTCCCTCCTCGTCGTCATCTCACTCTAAGCTCCGTCCAAGGTCCTCAGAACCTCCTCTAATTGAATCTACATTCCCCGCGTTTTGGAAGAACGTCATCCTTTCTCAACTCAGCGAAGGCGGAAGTAGACCTGCGCTTATTTGTCCACAAGAGAAGCCCAGAGCTCATGGTGGACCTACTTCCAAGAATATGGACAGAACGGACTGTCTTGCTTGGGACTATGCAGAATTTGACAGGAACATTGATGCTCTCGCGCGAGGTTTGATTGCTTTAGGTGTGAAAAGTGGAGAACGAGTTGGTGTGATTATGGGAAATAACAGGTAAGTTTCTTATGTGTGTTGCTTTCTTGGCTGGAAATACTGAATCAGTGGAAAGTGCTTATGCTTTGTTACAATGGGCATGCGCCAGCGTTGGTGCGATTCTAGTCACCATAAACCCAGCGTACAGGACAAACGAACTTGTTAGTTTTAACTTCTTCGTTTCACCGGACTACGTTAATAATCTGGACAGATTGACGCACTCCGTCTTGCCAGGTTAACCATCTTGTGCTGGTTCCCCACATTCGGTCTTCTGCCTACCTCGACTGCTCTACTCCTCTCTACCCGGTCTTTCCTCTTCTCAAGGAGACACGTCGGTGTGAAAGAAACTGCCAGATCTTCGGCACGTCGTCGTCGTCGAAACCAACGACGTCAGGATACTGAAATCAAGAAAAGAGGATTCAAAGCCATGATTGACTGGAGGGAATATTCATTTGGTCATCCTGGGAAGGGAGTTCTGAAAATTATGATTGATCAGAGGCAGGATAGCATGAGCCCCAACGACGTGGTGAATATGCCAATTCACTAGGTA